>DVQP01000475.1:0-22472 GCA_018231745.1 Danaus eresimus
TGTGTTATGTTTTATTTAATAAGTATTTTATCGATTTCACATTTCACAGCCAACAGTTACTCAAGGTTTTCTGTTTAGTTACGGTAGAGTAACAAAATAAATACAGAACACTCATACATATAATTCAGACTGTCAATACTTAAATTACAATTAGAATTCAATCGCTTTCCTAAACTGAAGCAACTGTAATCTAATTCCTCTTATTCCAAGTCTAAACAATTTCATTTTACAATACTTTCGAAGCAAAAAAAACAATGAAAGTTCTAATCAACCCTCTAAACTAAAGGTAGAATTCATGACACCAAGAAAGGAGAGAAAAAATTACAAAGCAATTAAATCAGTATATCGAAGTAATAACAACATACGGATTCACATACACTGATTATATTTATTGTTATTACACTCAGATGGTGCGAGAAGCGTTACCATAATAGAATTAGGAGCCCGACGCAGTCCTAAACAAATTTCAATTTCCAAGTATAACTGTCCGTTCATCCCTCGAGGAAGCAGTAAGTTATTGCCTGACAATTTCAGCGATTCGTCATGAATCAAAATAATTTCCCATACAATAAATGATTTATTCAGATGAATCTATAATCCTTTCATATCAAACGTTTTTAATTTATTCATGAATTTTTATGCAATATATGTACATATACGTAGATATAAAAATAACTAACAACTAACATATCTAGATTTTCAAAGTATATAAATCGTGAATGGTATACAAATAGTTAATATTGATTAGTAAATTTTACTCAACATATACGGAGGTCGGTTATTAAAAGAGACGTCTCAGAAAGCATTTGCTGTGTCACGGGTCTTATTGATTTCACAGCAATAAAAGAATGGATGCGACCTTAGCGTCCCCATATACTTTTAACGGTTCAATGAGCGTAAATTGCAATAGGATTCCTTACAGTGGGTTGCCTCCAAATTTTCTTTCAACCGGCTGTGTCACCTAAAAAAGAAATTGTCCTAGGTGTTCTCAAAAGTCTGTAAATTTTCATGAAATGTAATTATCGATAGTGACTACCTTTTTCTCATAGAATAGCTAATGTCACGGACCTTAAACGTGTGTTAGATAAATTCTCACAGAAGCATTTCAAATTAATTTAAAGTGAATTTGTCTTGATAATTTATTTTCCACTTAGTTAAAGTACATCGTGATTCGAGTAAAAAAATACAGGCATGGTGTCTACTAGACTGGAAGACGATCCTGTGATTGAAGTTTACTCAATTGACTGAGTTTGCTTAAGATTTTGTGTAAATTATTTTGAAGCGTTAAAGCTTTCAGTAAAAATAACACAAAATTTTAGAATTAATTCGTGTAATAGATCGTTTAAATACACGTATAACAACATTAAAGTCTAGAGTTTAATTTTATTAAGCTGTATTAATTGCAAACTTTTTTATAACAAAATAGCCTGCATTTTACTATAATGTTATATTAAAAAAATGTTGCCAAAAATATCTCCTACGGAATGGCTTTATCGCTGCTCTACTTAAAGACATGATTAATTAGTGTCTTCCTTCCATTAAGTGATTGTTTAAATTAAACAATACCAATTTGTCATTGTATCATTTACCACCAAGATAATCTAGAATATAAAATATATTCCTAGCCAGGATATAAAGCGAAACCAGAAACGTGTTTTCAATATAACAGACGCGTGAGAGGCAAACAGGTATCAATATTGAAAATATCAGGATATCAATAAGCATGACACGCCGAGATAAGGGAGCGTGCTTACCCGAGATTGTCCACGATTACCGCTCAATCGGTATCACGCGCGTTGTATAGAACAAGCAATAAGCATCCACAATACCAAAATGTTTACGACATTTTATCGACATCATCACTGAATATTCGTTTATTTTAAGTTTTGGACTGGCCTTTAAGTAGCAGTAGAATCTAGTAAGCAAAAAGTAGCTTCTGTAATATAAATAATATAAATAGAAAAAAGATTTTCTTTATTTTTGAAAAATAAAGACATATACGTACGTATATTTTTACAAACATTCAAACTTTCTCAATCTTTGTTATGAATAACTAGCCCCGTAGTGGCAAAACAAGAAAAAAAATATTTTATTCGTCCACGTTTCATTTAAATCGCCGGCAGTTCTAAAATGTTCACTTCAAAACATAAGTTGTGTACACAACATTAAAAAGGATTAAGCAAATATGTGTTGGAGTTCATTGGATTTTGCGGATGCTCAACGTCGAGTGCAGGTAAAATAAACACCTCATTTGACTTTATAATGCAAAATCGCTTTTTTCAATCCGCACTTAAATTTTGAGCATTATATAGGTAATTCATTGGAACGTACATAAATTACCTCAAATTTCATTACAGTGAACAATTCGCATGTCTTTTACAACAAATATTTAAAAGAAATGTGGTTCATCGAAACATTGAAAATCAAACAATAAGCACGCTGAAAACATCCTATAGTTACCAAGTTACAAATGTGGCATTGGAGGGAGATAAAATAAGGTGAAAAGCATGTGACGGCTGGAAACGAATAAGAAAAAAGCGAAACAAAATATTTATACAAAGAATAGGGTAAGGGGGTAATGTCGAGTAATAAAATTTTATACGCCTTAATATTTTACAGTACGATGAGTTGAGGTGTGTGGCAAATTATGTTGCCTTAGCTTGGTACCAAAATTTACAGCTTCTCCCTGAGGTGTGGAAACGTAGTGTATTCCGATGTAAGGACTTTGTTTACGATAAAAACTTTCCCCGTACCAACGAGCACTACAAATAAACCAGTCTGTGCAGACTGTCTAGCTTTAAATTATTTTTGAATACGTCCTCAATTTAATAAGTTTTGGATTGTAAATTTAATATCGTATTGTATTATATGGAACATAGTAACGAAATAATTAGGATTAGAAACACATTTTTCCATATGCAATAAGTAGGTAATAATTTAAGCGGCGAGGACTGCGGAGAAATTAATCCCTACGGACGAGTCCCCGCGTGTTGTGTAAACAAGCGTCCCGTAGGCGAGACTCACTGAGACTCCGTTTTTCCAAGATAATTTCATGTAAATGAAATTCACATTACCCGGTTTCCTATTCGGAACCGTATACTCGTTCTGACATGTTTTCATAGCACGTTTATTGCCGTGTTTTGTCTTTATTATCTTGTAGCTGTCACTACTTCAGTCTGGTACGTCAGTGCATTTTTTGCTCATAGAAACACTGAAAGACTTTTTATTGATAAAACAATAAATATTGTTTTTAATTAAAATTAGCTTCAATTTACACAGCAATGAATTCAATGCAACAAATATTATTACATATAAAGTAAATTAATTAACGTTATGAGATAAAAGAATATGTTTACAAAGTTTGACATAAAATTGTCGAATTGAAAAAACTTCATCAACTACACAAAGCAATATCAGGAGGAGGAAATCTGTTTTATATCTGAAGCTGAGAGGAAACACTCAAAACACCGCAACGATTTTCTAAACTATTACCATTTGGACCCTTATAAAGGATCTAAAGTTTTAAGAGCGCGTTCGCTAAAAATACGGTGTCGCAAAAGTTTTCTTTATTAGTTTTCCCCTTTAATCCGTCCGGGCGTGTTCCAATGTCTTATGGCGAATTTTCAATCTGAGTCTGGATGGAAGCCAATAAGAAATCAACTATTTTTTCCCTGATTCCCGTGCATTGGATCTAGGGGAGTCGATTCTTTACGACTGCTTTTACGATTGAAGGTGCATTCGGAATTAGTCCGCATAAACGGAAAAGCCTTTTCATGTCTGCAGAGATGAGTATCAAAACGATTACAATAGCTAACAGACAGAATTTCATCGTTACGGTTAAAAATATTAAAAATACTGTTGTTCTTTAAGTCTTCATCACATTAACATATTTGCTGTATGAGACTTGATTCTTCCTGTTTATAACAAGATTAAGTATTTATTTTAATATTTTTCATAGATGTATAGCAACACTATTGTTCATAACAACATAATAAAGTAAACTTAATAAATAGTAAAGGGTGGAACTCAAGCAACCTGTCAATTTCATAGCGCTTATAAAACGTTTGCGACATATTAAATCAACGATACTACAGATACTTGTCTGTTCTGTCTTCATTAAGGAACCTTTCATTAATTAATATATGTAACAGACAAGGTCGAGCAAAAATGGATCTTGATTTTTGTTTGAAGTCTTAATAACGTAAAGGAGACTGTTTTTATTAAGTTTACCTTTTATTTTGTATATTTTCTCCCATCGTTGTTATATTTAATTTAATTTAATGCACGACACGAAAAATATTTTAAGTTTTCAACCATTCCAGTCCGAGGATTTAATTACAAGTTTCAAGAAAATTAAAAGATATTTTACTTCTTAATAAAAAAAAGAAGAGTATTATACAACGAAATAAAAACGTTTAATGCACTTATAACTCAACACTTCATTACTTTGTTCATAATATTTCGAACATCACCGGAGATGGACCTCTTTTAAGTCTCAGTAACTGCTTTATTACGGTTCATATGAGATTACTTGCTTTCATTTTACGACACTTTTAATCGCTGCTAAGTTTCATTGACATAAAGTTGAACATGACCACATTTCACCAAATTTAATTTTCATATAACAGGCTTTGTATAAGGATAACATCAAATTTTTACAAGGTCTCAAATTCTACTTTCATAGTTATAGTAGTTTTAATAAAAATGGCTAAGAAATTGTACATAAATTATGTTTATACATATCATCATTTAAAAAATAGGGGAATCCCCCTGGCAAATAAATCATAGTATAATTAATCAATGACCTTCACATCACATCGTATAATTAGAAGAATGTTTTTGTGCTTGAAAAATCGAAACACGCGATAGGCTTCTTTGCTTATAAACTTAATTTTAATTGGTGATTTTAACCTTTTTTATATAATACTGTTTATTATATAATTTTATAAAATGCTAACAGTTTAGCTTTTGTTGAACGTTTCTTTTCTTCTTCTTTTCACGGAATTGTTCTTCAAGTACAATGGCGACACTTATTTCGACAATTGTTCGCCATAGCAGTGATAGAAGATGTTTGTCTTTCAAGAACTGGACACTTTACAAAGCTTACAAACTAAAAAGATAACGGTCTTAAGTTGGAATTTAATGCTTCAAAATCTGTACAACAGAAATTTTTGTGTCAAATATTCTAAACCATTGTGAAATGTGAAATATTGCTTTAGATAATATAGCGAATTTTATCTTATAAATACTTTAAAGTCTGCCTCTCCTTTAAAGTTGTTATCTAAGTCAAAGTTACATTCAATTTACGAGCATAAAATCGAAGCTGAAACATTTATGCAGCAGTACATTATGTAGACACGTGTTTCGATTAACTCGCTTAACTCACTTCGACTTGCCTTCTCCCAAGTAACAGTGTATTCTAGGAGATCGTGACTGAAATATCATATTATAAGCAAGCTAATTTAGTTTTGCGGTTCGCTCCAAGAGACGCTAAGAATCATTAGTTGTGGTTAAGACGCACTTTAAGACTCAATGGATTCATTTTATTTAAAATATCATGTTAACAATGTTAATATATAACGTTAATTTTTTGTTCTGTGTTATTTAAAACAAACATTAGCAACGACAATTACAGTAAATAATTAACCCCATTTTCAATTACCATTAACCGTCAAAGACCGTCCAAAACAAAACCTCACAAAGCCATAAAACTACGCACCCATATTTAATTTGGAGTTTGGCGTGTTATTGTTAAAGACAGCGATAACACGAAACATAAACAGCCGTAGGCAACATTCTAAATGAATCCAATCCGCCAAGTATTAGAGAGCTAATGGGCTAAAGTTCTCATGTAAGCCAATTGTATACTGTTAATCTAATCGCTACCGTGTACGCTGTTGTAACAGTTGCCAGATGAATACGCGATTTTTGTTTCTAACCAATCAAAAATGATTTCGTATTTTGTTTATGATGATTATAATTTATTTATTTAGTATTATGATTTATTTCATTTGAATTCGAAATGCCTAATTGATGATAATACTAACATAGTTGCGAACAGACGCAGTAACCGTTACTGATCAACATTTTGGCCGAGATAGTATCACAAAACGTGCTTCCTAACTTTCTTGAACTCCAGCTGTGATTTTAACCTCCCTTCCCTCTTCCTTTACCCTCTGACCGTAGTGACCGAGCTCATGCGATAAAACAATTACCACGACGTAGTCCGTTACACGAAATTTCACAAATCGGAAGGCCAAAATTATATAAAAAGATTTAATTAAAACGGTACCTTGTTAATTTCAGATAAGATCTACTTAATTTATAAAATTATCAGTACTAGTTAATAGCTTTATTGAAATTTTAATGAACCGGTTTCAAATTAATTTAATATTTAATTAACTTCAAGTAATTTTTCAATCGTGTTAATTCTGTAAAAATATCTAGGTTATCTGACTTATTAGAAGTACTGACCTCACTTCAGCTTAATATTGGCTAAAGTTAGGTAATTGCTGTTTTTTAGTTGTAGTTGAAAGATTTGCGTGTCGACAAGGCTCACAGGAATCTTGATACAACGCGGTCTAACTAATTATAGTCGCTGAAACCTAAACCATTGTCAGAGCATTTAATAAATAAAATATATTAACCCAAAATATTCAAACATGAGATGACACAAATTAGAGAGGTTATCTATGTTAAATACAATATTTTTGATTCAAACAGTGGACAATTAAAAGCTTTGTAACTTATTTAAAACATTTTTAAATTTGAAAGAAAACTCTTTTAATTTCATGATAAAATGCGAGAAAGCCACGGTTGTGACGTCTCGAGATTCATAACTACATCAACACATTGTCATAAAACTACATTAGATACCTGTATGTAAGATTGAGTGTTGAAAAATGTATTGCCACTGAATACATTATTGTGATGTTCGAGACGCGACAGTGCGAGTGAAATATGCAAAAGGTTTTATTGCGGACTTAGGAGCTGGGTCGTAGTTGTTTGAATTTTTTATATTTATTTTTACGAATTAACTAGAAAGATATTTTTCCGTAACAGAAAGGGTTTGGTAGTTATTTTTAAACATACTTTAACCTCCTTGTTTATTCTAAAAACATCGAATGTTCGAGCCCTGCCAAACTAATTACGAACAGAAAATGAATTAAAATATTTACGAATCTGAAATTTATGAATTTCAGACACAAAATTATTTAATGAGCTTACGATTTGGTTACAATAAACCATAACTTGTAACACATATGTTGTAACAGCCACAGGGATGCGGTCACAACTAATATATACAAGGCTTTGTACTCACAATATTTTCCTTTTACATGTTTAAACAATATAAAATGTAAATACTATTACGTTACTCAAATCCTACATGCAGATTGTTGATACAAGGTAAGGTCCCAACGGCGACGCCGCAGCGACTTCTGATTTGCACCTGCTATTCCCCGCTACAGCATTCTCTATTCAAACTTAATTTATTCTGATACATTGTCACCATCATGACGGCTTATGAAGCTTTAATAGAAGTATGAGCCTAATTTGCCTTTCATCATAAAATTTGTCCGTTAGTTTAAATTCATTGTTGCTGATATCAATATCATGACTTTTGTATCGTTACGATGAAAACAATTCGGTCATTGGAAAGTAAAACACACGTATTGAAGCGCTATTATTAAATAGATCCGTATCGAACTATTTATACTGAATAAATATCCGAGGGCAATAAAAATATAAATATTACATGACTTTAATTTCATTATTCAACAGTCTCGTACAAAAAGAATATGAAGGCTTCGTAAAAATATATTACTGTCTGCGAAGGTGTGCATTGAAAAGACTTCCGCGCGAACTCGTCTTCGCCGTGAGTTTTTTAAACTTAACGCTCCACAGCACATGTATAAAGTTAACGTAGTTGTCAAAAATGAACACAAGAATATTTATGTAATGTTTTCTCTTCGTGAAATGTAAATAGTCTTCGTAAGTGTTCCATACGTTTTTTGATTCTTTTTGTGGTGTATTACCGTCAGAATTACAATTTCACTTGAAAAAAAAATATATATGTTTAGCTCAAAACCATTCAAAAATATGGTCAATTAATAAAAATTACATTAAATGGAAATCTAGGTTATCGTATCGCCAAAACCTGTAAAGAATATAAAATAATGTGTAAATAATTCCATAACGGATACAAACAAAACTTTTGGTCAAAATCAAAAGACACTAAAATAAAGCAAAAGTAGACACAATTCTCAACAAAGCGACATAAACATGCGATTACTTTCCAACTTCGTACAGATCACGTACATTTTACGATATGTAGTTTATTCGCTTGCTGTTCCAACGATATTCATTTGGACATCAATGACTCCGACTATAAAACTATAGTGCGTGACTCGATCCCGTTCACCAATGTCCCCACGTGTAGTATCTGGTATCCCACCCAAATAACAGATAAGCATAATATAATTGCTAAAATATGGTTAATACTTCGAAATCGGAAATATTTCATCCAATTTATGGTCCATTGATTTTATTACATAGAAAAAACGAATCTTATTAGCATTATCAAATTAGTTTTACATGGCTAGCACGAAACCATACACGAGAATTATAAATATTTCCCTATACCTGATTCAACTTTTAACTTTCCAAACATTATTATCATAATATTTATTTACATATAATATTTATTTTAAATTCATTGCATTTTATTCTTTACAGATCATGTACGGGAATTCTCTTGTGGCACTCTTTACTACAGAACCTTCTTTGTGGATTCCAAACGCGACGCTCTCTACGTCGGCGCTATGTAAGTTTTATATTTCACTATATAAATAGAAATAAAATCCTTGGATACATATTTATCTACTTTATCGCCTTATTTTATTTTTGTTTATCTACCTAAGGATATATATAATTTATACTATGTATGCTTTGATATACATATATGTATGAAACCGACACTATTGTTTTATACATTTGTGTATAGCTTTTTCTTTTATTATAGTTTTTCAAACATAAAAAAATCATTTGAATAACCCATTGTAACAGGTCTAAGTAATCAATGAAGCTTTTCATAATAATATAATATGTCAATATCTAATAATTTGAGTCACGGAACAAGTAGCATTATACATATCACATTTCTAACCATATTATACTTGATGAACGCGATTGCCTTTGCACGCAACAAACTAACAACTTTGTAGAAACAGCCATTTGTATGATAAAGTTCTAATTTTCTATTATATGCGGCATGTTTTCTACTGTTTTATTTTGATTTTACGTATCTTTATAAGGCATGTTATTTTATCAACTGTTTTTATTTGTGATAACAAACATAAATACTTGTTTATTTTAATGTTACAAAATGTCCCTTTTTCTTTACAGGGATCGACTCTACAGACTAAACATGAACAATATAAGCGCTTCGCATTGCGACGTAAGTATTATAAAGTTAATTTATATAATATTATATAAGAAAAAACTAAACACTAAATGATTTCTCTCCTATTTCAGAGAGATTCTATTAATTTGGAACCAAGCAACGTGGCTCAATGTGTCTCTAAAGGAAAATCAGAAGTAAGTAGGCAATAAAAATTTTACTTATATTTTAAATTTAGGAATAAAAATAAATGTATTATATTTTTAATTTTATAATACCGTCTTTTATTACACTAAAATTCACACGCTCCAGACTCTCAAATTGTGATTGACGTCTGCACACGCTAATCTTTATGGCTTAGCGCCCCATCGTATTTAGCGCGATGTTAACGCAAAATATTACACAACACGCTTATGAGAATATGACATTAATATTATAAGACAAACCTTTTAAAGCATCCATATTTTACTCTCATATACCTAAAAGCTTACATTTCTATAAACTAAGAAGACATCTAAGATCCAGTTACATGATAAATGGAGCCACTAAAGTTGAGAGATGCAGCCATTATTGCCTCATTAAATCAATTGAAACTCCTTTGTTCAACGCTAAATTGCACACAACTAGCACTATTTCCATCAAGGGTTAATCCCATTTTTAACAGTGAACGGCGGGCGGGCATATTTCATAGCGGGGAAGCTTGAAGCTCCGTTGTGCCAGCTATATTAAGGTCGTTAATTTTGATTTACAATCGCCGCGTAAAAGCAATATTTGTTTTATTTGTCGGTTACACCGCCTCTGAAGATCGTACGATTGCTGTACTAATTCAATAATGCCGCAGACGAAAAATTTCTATACTGGAACATTTTCTTTATTTTGGTTGTATAATGTCATTTACATTCCATATTGTATGGAAAGAAATGAGTTTTAAATTTAGTAAGTTGAATAAAAAAATATTTGTCTTTTATAATAATTCTCAAGAAAATATTAGAATACTCGCTATTAAATATTATTCTAGCGATACTAAGAAAATAGGCGTCCCTAGTATGAAAGCAATATGAAACTTCAGCTATGAAAGAAAAAGTAAATTTGTTTTATTACTATAAAAGGGATATGAAAAAGAAATATTCTGGAGTCTATCGCCCTGATCGCGGAAACAAGGGTTTTCCGTAAAAGCTATAATCAAAGTTTGTCGCTCTAGACGAGTTTTTCTTTCTCTAAACATGATGTCGTAACACGAAAAAGGCTGGGAAAGTGCCGACAGCAGAATTTTGTAAGGCAGCCACAGGGTCCTTTCGAGTTTTCTTTCTAAGATCATTGCTCGTATTCTCTGCGATGTTATATAAGAAAAATTGCTAGCTAAATTACTGAAATTTAGATTTTCAGATAAAGTGAACCATTTCCGGGCCTGAATTTAAGGAGGGTAGCATTGACGATAAGTTCTTAACCATTTTTTTTCCTACAAAATCTGTTAAAATAACAATTAACTTGCAAATGGAAATTCTAATGGTGTGTCTTAAAAAAATAAGCGCAATCGTTAGCATTGCAAATGGGTTCCTATATCAGTACCAAGAAGCTATTGGTTTTAAAAGTATAAGTACAATTCTTTTCAAAAACCATTCGTTGAAAAAACGCAGGGAAACCTAGAGCCGGTCGTAAATCTACTTACGTACAAAGTGGCGAATAATTAACGAAATGGACCAATCGAAAGCATTAGTTCCGAGCGAAGTTATGCGAAGCCGGCTAAGTGCCGTTAAAAGTAACTTAGACGTGGGCCTGATTGTTCTCTTGCTTAATTCTGATTGTTTCTGAGCTCAAAACACTTTTGTTCATGTCAGTACAACGGTTAAAACAGTCGAAGTATATTAATCCGACAATTACTTAAGAACATTCTCTAAGAAAGTTACCTTAGCGAAGCCGTGCGAGTGTCAAAAACGTGCTAAGAAAATAACTTTGTTTCTACATCCATTGTTTATAAACTCAATCAATTTGTTTTCGATATCATTAAATCGTAGAAAATGAATAGCGGAAACGTAACTACTAACAAAATTTTTGACATAAACCTAGCACGCTATCATTTTTCAATTAATATCTTTTTGAAATACTGTCATAAATAAATAAATTTTATACTTAAATTTTCTAATAAATTTTCTAAAAAAAATAATAATGAGATCTAAGACTTTCGTAAGCATTCACTTAAATAAAACTAAAGTTTTTCTCCTAAAGGTAAGAAAACTAATATTATTTTACAAAAACTTCATTGTATTAAATAAATAAACATATAAATAAACTTTAAAACTAAGCGGTAAAACAAAAACATAACTGCATGACAGTCTTATTTCAAAATCGATCAGATGTATAACAGAACTGCCATGTATTTTAGTCAAATACAAAAATGCTCACTACGTTAACGATAACACTTAAATCAAACTACGTGACAGTGCGCTCGGTACAAAAACCGTTTGCGATATTTCCTTTTCGTCCTGTATTTCGTAAATTTCAAAATCTGACATATCCGTACAATAGTCGTGCCTGGCCAGCTCTCGTCGTGACGTAGAGAAAATTAGTTTCAATCTCTGCACTCGCCACAGTTACCGCAGCTTTATATACAAGCTGTATTGCCCCCGATTATAACGAACTAACATTCGCAAATTGTATTTCTGTTCTACGATTTCCTACTGAATAATAAACACCTATATTAAATGCGAAGTAAATTATGTTGAGATAAAAATTATTTAAACCTATCATATTTTAAACATTTATTATGTTCTTCATAACAGGAAGAGCAATTTAATCAAAAACACTCATGTCGTTCAGTTGATTAGCTTGATATTTAACTAATAAAATCCAAGACTTGTAAATATAGCTAGGCAATAGCTCAATAGCAATAGCTCATTTTAAGCTATGTTTTATTTACTAAAGCGGTCATCGCATATTCCTGTCGTACGGAATATTAATGCCTCGTTCAATATTTATGTTGAACGCAAATTTGCATAATCACAGCCAGCGCATATTCACCCACACTTCAGCGAATTACTATTATTTCGATAAAATTTTCGATGCACCCAATATGTATTCCTTCAATTCAGTTCATTTATTTATCGTATCGGCTAACCAATTATCCGTATTGCGCCAATTTTGATTGAAACGTAAGAGAATGGGTGAATTAACTGCAGTAATTAGCCGCTATTCTGATTTATAGACAGCTTCGACGACTCTTTAACCAAATGGATTATGTGTTTAAAGCGTATTAACATTCTATCGATACAAAATTTGAATGATCATTACTGATTAAAGTGCTTCGAATGTTATTAAAGCTCTGCTTAGTTTGGCTTGGTTAATTTTAATTGAATGGTTTCATTTCAGCACTTCGATTGCCGCAACCACGTGAGAGTGATACAACCTATGGGTGATGGTAGTCGCCTTTACGTGTGTGGCACCAACGCCCATAGCCCAAAAGACTGGGTATTATATGTAAGTACCTATTTATCAAAATCGAATATTTAAAAACGTATTCATTTTAAAAGTCAACAACGCTACTTTAGTTACATAATAAATATAGAGCAATTGATATTAGATCGTTACATAATCTTCTCATCTTGGAAAACAATATAACAAGCGCTATTATTATCTAGAAAACTTCAAGTTATACCTAAATACGGCTTGGCCGCCAGCCAAAGACGCAACAGTTTCAAAGAGCCAGACATGTTTTTCTATAAATAACACAGCACTACATTTCCTTTTATTGTAGTTTTTACACGAATTGCTTTTAAACCTCCATTCAGCTTGCAAATGCATTCGCGAACACATAACGTAGCGTCGGCAACCACGGCAAATTTCACGGACACTGATTCCAAATGACGCCGTAAGATGAGAGCAGATTTTTCTCAAAGTTTCTATCCGAACGATTCCATAACGCCAGTTCCCAATGACAATTTTACCTACAAAAGTATGAATATTCGCCATAAACATTTTGAAATATGAAATTTAAATTTCATGTTATATTTACGTTGACGTTTGAAATATAGAGCCACTTGACCGCTAGCCGAGCTATGGTTATTTTTTTAAACCGGTTTTTTTTTTAAGTCGTAAAAACGTTTTTCACAATAGGTATCGAAAGCAGGCTGCAATAAATTTTGCGGTGCTATGTTCACCTTTCACTTTCTCTGCTTTTGACTTTCATATAATTTTATGATGTATCGGGGGCCGTTTTGACCCTTCACGAGTTTATCGCGTTCCCGGCTAAATGTATGGAGGTTTTATGACCATTTTGCAAATTTACGTTTTAGTATATGAATACGGAAAGGGTGTTATCAAGGAGTATTAGGTAAAAAATACCTACTCGAAGAATTTCTCATACCGTTATACTTCAAAATAATTACTCTAATTTTACTAAAGTATAAGTTATTTTGAGCTATATGTTGGGTCATTACTGAATTAGTTTTGAATTATAAAAAATACTCTTATCTATAACATCCCCGAATGTTTTTATACATAACAAGATTTTTCATATAAGCTTACGTATATAAAAAATATTTCAAACTTTCAGTATGTTTCTAATTATAAAATTAACCTATTACTTTCGGAGTTTATACTGGTATAATTTTCTATATCGCAATAATATAAAACTGATTTACTGACCAAACGAAATCGTCTAAAACGATAAATCCTATTAAAAGTCGAAAACCCTACGCAGGGGAGGCTGGAAATTGAAAATATATTAGGTTTGCGGGAAGTAACCATTGAACGTTGATACTTGCCGGCGGTCCTTTGTGCAGAGCATACTGCCAAAACACAGATATCGTTTACTGATACTTCAATGCCACATAATATAATAAGAGGTTTTAATTATATATTTTTAAACAATTATTAAACATTCTAAACAAAATTTATTTATGCTGAAAATGTCCTGATTCATCTAATTTATTTCCAGTTGACGTAATAGAAACAGTAAAGCAAAAATATTGCAGTATAATCTGTGGTTTGAGTAATGCTTTTACTCCCTACGGAGGGGCGCGTCAGTTTCAAAAATTGAGTGAAATCACATGTACGCAATTGATAGGGCACTTGCAGTGACGCATTCGTAACAATGCCCTTTCCAATAGGGACGTAGTTTAAAATTGAATCGGTCAAAATGGCAATTAACAGAATTGAAATTCTATTTTCATATTATTTATTTTATCTCTCTAGATATTTTTTCATATTTTTTACATGTTTCAATTAGAATAATTTATTCCTAATATACTCTGCTTATTAAGTTCGAACAAGTAATTTTTATTTCCCAAATCATTTGTAAATTTCCGGACCGTTATTTCGGCTGTATATCTTCAGATTGTCTTAAACAGCTTGTGCGTGCCCTAACTGCAACTATCAATTTATAACTTTTCTGTTACAAATGGTTTCCTATTGGGGCATACGAAACTAATGACGGATGCGATTGCATTCCGAACGCTTGATTTTTATTGTTTTTCTTGTTTATTGTTGTGTTTTACTGTTATCAGTGATAGTTTCAATTAAATTAATATAGATTAAATCACTAATATATGCATAAAAATGAATTCATTACATTCATAATGTTACAATAAATATGAATACAGATAGGTAGAAGTATAAAGTCACAAAATATTTATTACATTAAACCAAAATACAAATAGCGTTGCTTTGTAAAGGAGATTAGAAAAATAAATGCAATAATTATCCGGAAAAGATTAGTCAATGGGGGCAATAAAACGAAAATGATTCGCAAACAAAGGTATCATTTGTTACAGGTAAGGCTTGTTCACATTAGACTAATATTTTTTGTACATGTTTTTCCATTTCGGTTAAATTCCGTTCGCACATTTACCTCAGCTAGTTTTTTAATATTTTATGGTTGTTAACAAAAAAGATTTTGTTAGTCAATATTTTATATTTATTAAAAATGGTACGTAATGAATGGTACGTAACGTGACGAGTAATTGAAAAGGCAAAATGTGTGAGAAGTATATTAAACTTTATTGAAATATTATATCTAAACACAAGAAAATTTTCAAAATATAGTATTGTGAATAATTTTTTTTATTCTATAAGTATAACATCATTCGATACAAGGCCTATATTACGAAAAGGATTCAGTGTAATGTAAAGGCACCCATCCCCTGCATAACAATAGGACAATTTGTATAGCTAGCAGATTTAAAACACATCGTATTCATCTTGTTCGAATAAAATGCGATAAGCCCCGCTTATTGATTGTTCCCATTTAAATTGAAAACATTAAATCTCGTCACACGAACGAAACAAAAGTAATGAAGGTGGCCCGATACACGGGCAAATATTAAATTGATTGATAATACACAAAAGGGAAACAATACCGCCGAGTACGCTCACTTAAAACAATTTTTGAATACTTGTATTTAAAAACACGCTATGTATGCTTGTAATGAAATGAATTCATTTAAAACTGAAATGAGATATTATTAAACGGCTAATTTAAATAGCTGTTCTTAAAATGTTTCCTATTTAGACACTGCCACGATTATGGCTAGTGCGTTAGCAACACCGCCAAAGACTCGAGAGCACTTAGCACAATCACTTTATACGGTTTATAGTATATGGAGTTCTCACGCAGATGCTCGCCTATAAACATTTTGTATCCGACTTTACAGTCATAGTAAAACGAATACCACACATTACTTTAACATTTTTTAAAACTCATTAGAATTCAAAAAGGAACAAACATGAGTTTATGTTTAAAACTTTCTAAGAGATCTTGCTGTTGTTTTCTTACTGGAAATACTTCTCTCACGAAGAAACGTTAATATGTGAGACACGAAATAAAGTTTGTAGGAGCAAATTCAAGTTTTGCTAGAGATAGTTTGAAGTTATTTTTTACGACTTTTATTGCAAGCCTTTAAGTTATCAGTTTTATAAAACCCAAACTTGTCTAACCATCAATGTTTTAGCTATATTTCGGTTAGCAAACAACACGAACTCATATTTCAGGACACGACTCAGGTGCAAAAGCAATCCCATTCAGAATTAGGAACCAATATCGTATACTGGAGTCATTGCAATGTTTTGTGATGTTATGTTGTAAACGTTTCCTGGACAGAATTTATGGATCAATTATCCATTATGGTTGCATTTGTTTGAACTTTTTCTTCTAGAACTTTTTGTGTTGAATTCAATGCGTTGTTAAAACTAAATTCTTATAAGAATTTAATTACAAGAGGTTAATTATTGATGTATGTATATATAAAATCACATAACCTTTATCCAATAGTAATAAATATTTATAATCGTAATATTCTAAACTTCATAATTCACATCGGGATGTATGAATTTTAATAATAACTTGGAGATAAAATTACATATTAAGGTAAAATTTTAAGGGTATAGTATAGTAGTGATGGGTACTTACTTTGCAATCTCCGCAAACGTAGGCTAATGGAGTGTCTTAAATTACCAAAAGCCGGTCAGTAACAATTTTACGTACATCGATAAATTTAAAAAAGAAATATATGTACATAAATGTCCAAAAGATATTAAATTACAGTACCACATTAAAATATTTATATTCACTTTTATTTATTTTGCTTAATTCGTCTTAAAGATACAGAAACAAAAATTCAATATCAAGAAGAAAAAAATAGGGTAGTTTTATGGGATATTGCTTATTATTCTATTAATAAAAAAATTGCATTCTTAATTTAAAGCCTAAAAACTGTTAAAAGTATTAATGTGTGTGATTTTTGCCTTTTGTTTTATATGATAGGTATATAAGTAAACTTACTCGTCGCAAATTCCCAAAATAAAAATAAAATGTTCAAAACGTTAAGCTATTTTTGATACTTTTACTAATTAAAATAAATCGTCTATTACGACGATATTAAGTATTCTATATCAATTCAGTTGGCATAAGATAACATAATTATTAACATTCTGGGATATTTCTGATTATTATTGCACTTTGTGGTAAATTTGTTCAATATATGTACAAATGGCTTAAGCAGTTGCTAATACTTACTAGGTATATTTATGTAACAAAACAAATTTTTGAACAAAACATACATATACTTATTGTATTAAGAGCAATCTATTTTATATCAAAGTAAATTTTCTTTAAAACACATTCTCAGAGCTCGTGGACCACAATATATTGTAAATACGTACGCCTTTAGATACGAAAGAGGATCGAATGTAGGATAACTACACCTGAGTCCTTGTCTTACTTTATGTCGTTCTAAACTTTATTCCTGTAAAATTTTATAGTTCCCCGTTTTTCTCTACAACCTTTCCGTCTTGGATGATACTGTTATAGCATGTTTTGTTATCTTTAAACTTTGTTCTTTTGTCCTTAGATGAGATTTAAAAGGCTTTTGACATAAACGTTTTAAAAAAAAGTCTAGTCTAGCTACAGATATCATTCAAATGTGTGGTGATCAAACATTATGGTCATTACTGCTATTAGGGTTAATGCTAATAATACCCAAACACAATATGAACTTCCCACAATTAAGTATATTTGAAAAAAATATTTTTGTCCCACATAATGATGTTGAATAAATTTGAGGTCTCTTATTTTGTTATTCAATGCGTACAAAAAGCGAGTTGAAATTTGTCCAACATTTAATTTTGGGCCCCTAAAAAGATGCAAATCCCTACAACCAACTTTCGCTCAATGTGTAATAATTGCCGCGCGGACAATCCTCTCTAAAAAGCTTGGAGATGCTAATTTTGTATACAAACAAAGCAAAGGCCTAATGAAGGTTCGGTTTGCCAGCAACTTTCTTATTCTACGAAGGAAGTCCCCGAGCTCTTCCGTCCGATTCATTGAGTTGTTTGCTCTGGGCTTACGCTCACTTAGATATAGAAATAATGATTCAGCAAACGTTTCAGACCGAATACAAATGCGAAGACACGATTCTGTTTAGACTCCATGTTGTGCACTGAAATAGAATTTATTTATACTCAAATTATAGTGACATGAATTAAGTATTTTATTACGAACGAGGACTTGAAAACATAAATGAAAATTTTGTTCATATATGTTGGGAATAATGTAATTATCTTTTTCTGCTTTAATTAAAACATATGTAGGTAAGGTAACGTTATTTACAAAAAAGATACATGTGTCTGAGGACAGTGTACAACTTGAAGAAGACTCGATTTACAAAAGTAAAGACGAGGAAACGACCCTTCCTGGCCCGAGGCGTCCGTCGCGGGCACGTCCTTGCACGCCTAATTTAATCCTTAGCTTATTGAAATAAAAACGACATAGGTTTTCGACAGGTGCCGCGGGCTAAGCGAGAGACGGGGGCTGGGGAGGGTCACAGGTGCCGCCGATGGTCGCAGCGTCGTTAAAATTTACATAAAGTCTCAATCCACCGCGACGGGCCTCGCTGCCCACCCCACGTTTATGCTACATTTAGTAATTTTATGATAATTTCGAAAACCTTACCGCCACCCATCGCATTATACTAATAGAGGAGAACGCCCGTACTATGCCAAAAATATTCGAGCTTCTATGAAATAATAAGTTTCGGTCAATAAATCGCTCTGGATGTGAAACGGACGTTATTTTGAAAAAAAAATTAGTCGCAGATGTGTTTTTGAGTGGGACCAACCGGGGTGGACAGTAGGCTAGACACATAAATCCTCTCGTCGTTTGGACTATGTGTGTTGTACAGTGCTCTTATTTTTAGAGTGTAAAATTTCCAAAAAGCAATAGTCATATTCTTTAGTTCAGAAATTAAGGCTATCTCTAAATCTAAACATTACAGTTGCTGACAACTTCACCGATTTTTATAAAAACCATAGTAAGCAATGTTTTATTTTTACAGTCTAACCTGACACACCTGCCACGCTACGAGTACGTGCCGGGCATCGGCATGGGTGTCGCAAAATGTCCTTACGATCCTGCTGACAACTCAACCGCCTTGTGGGTGGAAAGAGGCAATCCTGGTTCCCTTCCTGCTCTTTACTCCGGAACCAACGCAGAGTTTACTAAAGCGGACACCGTGATCTTTAGAACCGACCTGCATAACTTGACAACGGGACGACTAGAGTTTTCCTTTAAACGTACATTGAAATACGACTCTAAATGGCTTGACAGTAAGTTCATTTCATATTTTAATATACTAAGTAATATACCAACTAGATTCAAATAAAATCACATAGGAAGTACATAATTAAATGGGAACAAATCTCATTAGTCATATTACTGATACAATCATAGGAACTAATATCATGTCCGTTTATATTATGCTAATAATTCGACTAACATATGATAGATTCAATCAATGTTCTAGAAATGCCGATGAATGAATTCATAAATCATCAAATCGCTACATTGATTTGCAATCAGCTGAAGGCTGATAATGATTAGAACAATTGTAACATATTATCGATGCTTGCGACTAAACAATGGAAATTAAACTGTTTTCGCTCTAACGAGCTGTAATGTGCCCCCAATCTTTGCCCGTTAATTTTGGTGGCACAGTAACCGGAACAGAAGTTGTTCGATAAATTCGCATATCTTCAATGTGATTCCTTTGTTATCACAGCACAAATTTCAACTTGAATTTTCAACACTGTTTAGTTTCTCACTTTCTCATATCTAATTATATAATAGCTGTTTTAGTACCCGGTTTTCATTGAACAAATTTTAACAAACATCCTTTTCACTATAATGGGGAAAACACTAATAATCGTAAAAATTAATAATGTATATAACCAATTTTAGTCTCTCCTATTTGTGGTAACACTCACCATTGTGTATTACAGGTATTTCCATTGTTACGATCCGATCAAGCGTATAGTATAAATGTATATAATTGGTGATGCAGTGAACTTTAAAGTAACAATACCAATTGTATCAAAAAATCTTATAACTATAAAAATTATCTTATACTAGATTCGTTTTTATAATTAAAATCTTCGCTCCCTTTCTTGATTGCTTCATTAATTGTGATCATTTATTGCGATATAAATTTTATGGGCTTAACAGTTTGTAATATGAATATTACTGTCTATAGTATGTAATCTATATTGATCATACCGGTGTCGTGTGTTCGTAATCCATAACACGTGGCCATTTCATTTCAGTAGGCAACAAATGAGTACGTACTATTGCGAGCTCTAACCACCCCGTGACATAATTGACACACGGCTTCATCTAATATTTATTGCATATCACAGAATAACAGCAATTTGATTCTATGGTATTAACATGGGAACTCGTTCACACGCTGGAATATATAAAATTTATGCGACTAATGGAACCGTAATATAATATTAGCAGTTATTATGGCGCTAACAAATGTTTTTTATGCGGATTATAATGTTGTATGTCATTGAATTAATACTATGTATTTTTTTATATAGAGCCTAACTTCGTTGGATCATTCGACGTTGGGGAATATGTGCTGTTTTTCTTCCGCGAAACGGCTGTGGAATATATTAATTGTGGGAAAGCAGTGTACTCTAGAGTAGCGAGAATTTGCAAGAAAGATACTGGCGGCAAAAACATCTTAAGTCAAAACTGGGCCACTTACTTGAAGGCGCGCCTAAACTGTAGTATACCCGGGGAATTCCCATTCTACTTTAACGAGATCCGTAAGTATTCCTCTTCTCATACTAAGTACTAGCTATGCTCTTAGGTTAATATGTATAACAATCAATACAGCAGACGCTTTTCAATTGATTTTATTTGATTATTTTTATATTATACCAACAATTTATTTATAGTTGTTATGTTCAAGTCAAAGGAAACCCAAAGAGGACTTCCCTTGAGTTTTTAACATAAAATTTAGATTATAACTTAAAAAACAAAATTTCTGTGATTCTTTATTTAAGCCATACATAAAGATAAATAATGAATATCTTTTCTATGTTCAAGTAAAGGAAGAAATCTTATGGAATTAGTTTTTAGAGCTGCAAACAAAAAAAACTAAGTAATCTCGCTCAAAACATCCAATATTTTGTAGATATTTGCACTAAAATCAAACAAATTGCAAAATCAACTCTAGCACGACTCTTACATGTAATGTCCAAAAGGTTTTATCAAATAAAACTTTATAGAACTGAAAAGTTCCCAAATTTACTTTGTTTTCCTAAAGCACAAAGAGAAATCATTCGTTCGAAATCTACAAACTTTCATATAAACGTTAAATATTGTAGTGATTTTCCATAGCCTTTTAAAGTACAGTTCTGTGTATCCAGACTTTTCCAACTTCAAACTTCAACAACTAACTCTATAGCTTCACCCTAATCCCAAACATCCAAACATTGACTGTCAATCTCAAGCAAATATTTCACTTCTAAATTCAATAGTGCATAGGAAGATTTAAACGACAAAAGTCTAGCCAATTCCTCCCGTACGGAGTTTCGACTGTGCTCATATAATATTAACGTTACCGTTCGGTCTCTACCACGATTTTTCACGCGCCCCATCGCTTCCCTGCATAACTCATGAGCACGTAATAGGTACGTAGCTTCCAGCATTCGGTGTTTGCATTTGTGTTTAAGAACGATTAGACCCTCACAAAACTTGAGGCAACTCGCTCATTACTTCGTGCATTCCTATTTAGCATTCACCGTCAAAAACAGGAAGACTTCAAAAGAATAAACATGCATAAAAATTGCTATTATTTATTAAACAATCGTAAAACCCTATGTCTAACATGTGTTTTTTATTTTGTATTATTTAAATAAAAAGGCCAGGATTAATGTATTTATATTAAGCACGCGTCAAGTTTTCGTTTGACAACTGTTTCGTGTTTTGTTTCTAAATTATGTGCTTGCTTTTTCCCCAAACATCGTTTACGCCTTTCTCAAATTTAATACAAGCTATATTTATGATCTTGCTAAACCCACGTCTTAGCGCCTTTGTTTAATGCTTTCCTGTTGAAATAAAACCCTGATATTATAAGCAGCATTCATATTATTATTATTAAAGTGTGTTATTATGGACTCTTTTATATTCGAGTTATTGTATGACATAGTTTAAATTCGCGGAAACGTCTGGTGACATGAAGATATAAAGTTTGGAACCACAATTACAGAAATTTAATACCAAGCTCGTAAAGTT
>DVQP01000476.1:0-22460 GCA_018231745.1 Danaus eresimus
TTATATATGATGTCTAAAAATTTTGCAAAGGTCATCAACATTTATGTGTGATACTTTCAACTTCTCGCACAAATGCTGTTTCTTAAAATGTGAAATTCGCAAAAGTCGCCAAATTAAGTTTCAGTTGGTTTCCTGTCCGGACTTTCTTAGTTAATATCCTTTATAAACCACATTGCTTTCATCACAGGAACTTCAACATCAAGAGGAGTTTTAATAAATCCGGTGTAAATGACCTTCAGAAGGAATTTTCCCAGAGATAATACAAAAATACTTGAAATTGTAATTAAAGTTACAACAAACGAATTAATTATTCGAAACGAAACGACTTCCTTTGTTCGTTAAAGTTTAACAATTATGTAAAGTATAAAATAATGTCACTGGTAAACATAAAGATAATAATTGTACACAAAAACTTAACTTGTTATGACTATCGTTTCTTTCTGTCCTCTATTTGTTCCTATATTAAAATAACATTATTCTATTATTAATTATAATTATTATTTACTATAATTTTCAGCACAGGAACGTCCTTTTAAATTGTTGCCATATTGTCAATACAAAATAATATCCTTGTTTTGTTTATTTTAAACACACACTTGTATAATTTGAACTAAACGTTTCAAACATATTAGGCTCGTGTACGAGTGATTCATAGAGTGGCAGCTAATACGTATCTAAGTTGATCTGAATTTATATTGAATATGTCACTAAATTTTGTACATGCAGATATATTTATTCTATTATTGGATATAGATTAATAACTGTTTTTCAATATTTCTATAGCCAACATTATACTTTTATACTTGTGAATTAATTAAAAAATGCAGTTGCATATACGGTATTATTATGCCATTTAGTTTTTAATTATAAATTGTTGTTTGAAAGTACTCTGTAAATTAAGCTCTGTGTGATAGTACTCTGTGAATCCGTAAAAAATATAATAGTGGAAATAAGTTTTAATATGATAATAAATTTCAGACTTAATTAAAAACATATCACCTGTGTTTCAATTAATCCGTAAAATATTTATGAACTGTTGCTAAATGATATTTTACAATTCCAAAATGTATAAAACATTTATATGATAAAAATAGTCAAAAACATATTTTTAAATTATTTTAATGGGTAATACAAATTCTTCAGTTTCATATACAAATTTATCAACATTTATTCTAAATAATAATTAAAAGAAAATACAAAACGTTACATATTGTTGATATGCCCAAAAACATTTTGAAATTATGGGTCAGAATTAAAAAATCCTATCAGGTCTTTGTAAATTTAGAAATAAATAGAAGAGGAATTTTTTATAAAATTTTATATCTTCAGAGCCTTAGTTTACCACCATTTCATCACCCTAATTATAAGAATATCAGTAGACGAGATCTGTAACTTTTTATACAGCACTTAACTTTGAACGCTTATATATAAACTATTTTAATAAAAAGTTTTTTTACTTTTTTGGTTAGGACAATAATTTTATTATTCCCTAAATAATTTTATTTTATATATGTATACTAATTATATAAAAAGTTTGAACTCGCAGATTCAATAATGGATCGAGCGTAGCATATTAATTTTTCATTGATACAGCATATTTGTATTTAATTTCCTTTTTTGGCAGCTAGGTCAAGGTTAAAGGTTTATTAAAAAGACAAGTTATATCTTGAAGTCCAAGCCAGTGCTAATTAGTAACTTTTACTTATTTAATGTAATAAATATTTAATATTATTGTAAATCGCCTATTTTTTTATTAATTTATTGAAATTTTAGATTCTCTGATTTAATTCAGGAACTTAAATTGTTTAGCATAAAAGAGCTTTAAAAATGTATATATATGATGGTAAGATTCTCTTTAAAGTTGCCGAATTTTGGAGAAAATGTCTTAATTTTTCTTACAGTAATTAATTTTGTGGCAAGAGATTTTTATCCTTATTATATGGTTACAAAAGGTTTAAAGTAGCCCCCGACTTCAAAGCATAACCGTCCTGAAGATTTTGTGAAAATACACTTACATTTATAGGTGCACGCTTGCTGGTGAATGCTTGCACCAGTTTATCTAAACGAGACTCCCTGAGCTTCTTCCGTCCCGGAACATTACTAATATCGGCTAGGTTTAAAATATCGCCAGCATACGGTGTATTCTATAATCTTGTTGAAAACTAGCATTTTATAATTTTAGTGCATTAATATTATATATGGATTTCACTATTTTGATTCCTCGCTCTATCATTCACACTAGAGTGTTAGAGGTTATATTAACATTTTGTCTTTTGCATATTTTATGTTTACTAAATTTACCTATAGTACCAACAGTATTTGAGTAATTTAAATACACAGAATTTATATGATCCTAAAAAGACAGCCAGTGAAATTAAAAACTATATAATAGTTTGGAAGGAAATGTCTCATAATTTGAACAAAAAGTTCTTGCTGGCACAAATTATATAATTTCCGAGAAATGACATTACATTCCTTCCGTGGAAATCTACTTCCGTATAAGTAACATTTGTGTTATAAAAACCTTATTTTAAGAAATATCTCTAAAATAATTTAAGAACGTATATACTTGTCCATTAAACAAACAGATAAATCATCAAATTAACATTTTATTTACATATTTATAAGTGATTTTAAATTTTGTAATATGTACAATATTAGCTGGTAATATATTAAATAGATCCATCTATAAATTTTTCTGACTATAACTATATCCTACTATTTTCCCTCATCTTTTGCAATGTTTGTGCCAAAATTTGCGATGGTTAGGTGAACATCTAAAAATATTGTGTAGGGAATAAAATATCATGATAGCCGTAATATAAAAAAGTAAATAATATTCAATTGAATTGATAATGTTGTGTTGATACATCGAAAAATATTAAAGAATCTGAACATTTATTCTTATAGGCGAACAAGGCAGCTGAAAATTCCTCGAAATTTTTCAACCGAATAATTCAAAGCCGTTGGTCATTCTTTGAGCGATATTCGACGAAAGTGACATAGTTATTTCTGTGAATTCTTGTAATGTATTTCATAACATGAACTCTCCAAAAGCGAATACATTGACAGCTCTACTTTATTATTGAATTTTCGTTTTTTATCAACGTCTTTAATACATTATAAATTTACATTATGATAGATTTTTTAAACTATGCTGTCATGTGCAGCAATAGAATTATACATTTGTTGTCGCTATAAAGAAGAAGTTAAATGAGGTATAAAAACACCTTTTGAAAGCACGGTAATATATTAAGCCAATGCTCTTATATGTATTATAATTTTGCTATCGCTGTGTAAAAAAAAATCTTTTTGCGTTTATATTATCCATTTAATGTTATCGTTATATTTTAAGAAAAGGTCATGTTTTAAAATCAGTACATTAAATTTTCTTTCAAACTTGCAGTCGGATATGACCCGCTATAAATTCTTCGTAAGTATCCTAACATACTTTAAGAAAACTCCTTGTTATTTATAAGTCTTAAGAAGTCGTAATATATATGCAGTAAAGCAAAATTATACAAATAACGTTTGTTCCTGAGAACACAACAATAACGTAGGAGCTAATTGGCTCATTGCGCTTGACTTAAGCGACATATTTAAAGACAGACAAAAAATATGCATTTATTAATCTCACTTCACTTATTACGTAAAAAAGATTTTTTATTCAAATATTTGATATCTTTAGTTATATTAGAAAATCAAAATCTGTATTGTCATGAATATATATATATATTTATATATGTTTTTGGCAATTTTAAGTTTTGCCTGCAAAGTATCAAAGGCAAAGAGTAGGGAAGTAAAATTTTAGTGTAATTTCTTATTTCACTAGTACATAAAAACACATTAATGTAATTTGCCCTACAATTCCAAACATAATTTATCTTGTATATCGTGAAGCAATAAAATAAAATCGATTTCGTAGACCAACTCTCGATCTACACAATCCTGTTTATTAGGTTTCCTTTGTTCCTACATACAATATAATTGTTCTTTGTTGTTTATATGTTATGTGAGGAATAAACACAGGAAATTACAAAATTCTCATTGAAATTTTCTTTTATGCTATTTTTGATACAATCAAAATTATTTCAAATGTTACTTGAACTGTAGAATGTCGAAAAATGTTTAGTAAACATTTCGGGTTTCGAAAAATACCAAGTTGTTTACCTAATAAATTATGATAATGATTAATGATTATGATTAATTCATTAATATAGAAATGACAAAAAGAATTAAATATATCCTCCTGATTTTATTTCACTTCCTTTGATATTTAATACGTTGATAATAATTATTATTCATATTATACATAATACAATTATAGTAAATGTATAATTGATACAAAAATAATATATTTATAATACTATAAACAAATATTTAGCAGATTAATTAAGATTTCGTTATTCCCAAATGATCTTAAGTCTCATATTCAATTTATGAGTAATGTAATCAATCATAAAATACGTATGTTAATCGTTCAAATGTTGACTTACATATAAAGAAAATTACCTAAATATCTAACGACTATTTTGAACTTCTTTTTCCACCCTATTAATAATAACAATAAAGTAATAGAACCTTTGAATTTATTTTACCAAATTTATATCAAGTTGTTTAATATCAGTTTGTTATAGAATATATTTCAATTAAAATTATAGACGACGGCAACGATAACAAAGAAATAAAAGACTGCCGGTTTTTATTTTAATATATTATACGATCAGATCATGAATGTTAAAGATCCAACAGCTGTGTAAAATTCTTAGAGTATTTCGTGTGCATTTCTTCAAAGGAAATAACTCTGTTCTGAAACTCGTGCCCTGGTATTCGTGTGGAACATACAGTGATTGGAAACAATGGCAAATAAGAAAATGGACTGTTTGTAAATTGTTTCCTTAACGGTTATAGTTCGATATTTACAATATCCAAAATTGACTTTGTTGTAATATAATACATGACTGTGGAAGACTATATTGCATTCATAATTAAAACATTATTCATATGATAAATAAGTTTTAAATATATAAGTAAAAAACCTAAATAACATTGAATTTACTCTAAGAATTACTACTCGCACAAAATTAATCTAGCACTCGCTTAGATAATACATTAGTTGCAAAGTTGATTACTTACTAAGTAAATAATATAATATTATTCAATACTATTTTGAAGTTCAAATTCAATGCGACATTAAATTATACTATCAGTTCTGATAAAACAATTTAATGGTAAATATAATATCAAAATTCTAATGCCACTCATAACTTGTGCAATTTGATAATAGCATGTATTTTTTTTTATTATTCATTTACTATCAAATTGCCTCGCAAGCGTTTAATTACATATTTGGAACCAATTTCAAATTAACAACTTATAATTACTTATCTTATTATTGGATTTTTTTTTCTTTTAAATTTATATTTGAAAATATGAGCAGTGAATGGCTTTTAGTTATGATCATTTTTATAATTGTTTCAGTAATATTTAATATTGTTCTAAACATAATACCGGCGTAGTCAAGTAATTGAGATTATACACACAAATTAAATCCATACTATTTAATAAGTATAAATAAACATTGAATTTCAATATTGGCTCATATGAAATGTTTATATTGCTTTTAATTTTGTATCTTATGCAAATATTAATGTAAATTTTATGTTATAGTATGTAAATGCGATGATTGCCTGATAAAAGCAATATTAAAACGTTATTCGAAGCTATAAGTGTATTTTCCATAATATGTTACAGAAAAATCTAATATTACATGACGAAAAACAATTAGTAGGAAGTGAGATAAAGTTTCATAAAACTATTGATTCTTATTTTAAAAGCTCATTAGTTGTTCAACAGAATCCTTTGAAATTACAAAGAAAACGAATGCACTAAGAGAAAGTTTTTACAGAAGTTTAGAAACTATTATACATTTAAAATAATCTTATACGACAACGATAGCTAAAAATAAATTTTAATCCAAATATTATTTTAAAAATACATTAACACTTCCTTAGAAATATCTAACAGTTAAACAATTGCACAGTGTTATATTTTATGGATCACAAATCAAAAATGTATTGGACGTTGAAAAAGTAAATTCTCTAAAGAGAGAATGTAACTTGCCTAAATAAATATAACAGCTTTGCTACAACCATATATTATATTTGGATAACCAATTTGCTCCCAACAAACATTTGATATTCAACGCGAATACTGAAGGTTTGCTTTTTAATTGAACAACGTGCACGTGCCGGCCGTGGATGGAAAATCATAGCATCATAATTCAACTATTTACTTAAACAAACTCACCATATAAGATCATATTAAACAAGTGACAGGTACATTTTTCGACGCTTTTTAGAAAGAAATATATAAAACATATATTGAATTTTTTTATGTCAAAGGGGGTAAAGGGGCTAACGGCCTACTTGGTGGGAAGTATTCTACCATCTGCAACGTAAGAGATGTTGCAGATGCGTTGTCAGCCTTGGTGTCGAGGAAGAAGAAAAGGGTATAATAGGGAAAGGACAATAGGCTCCCTCACCTATTGGACGTAACACAGCCATTCTGTGCGTTGGTGGTACTTCCTCGGTCGAGCCAGCCCATCTTCGAGCTGTATTGACTTGACCACAGCTAGGCTTTACTTAAAATAAATATAATATATTTCATTAACTATTTTTTTAATGCCAATTTTTATTCTTCAATATTTCCAAGATAGTTATTAAAATTTAGCAAACGGATCCCCTTTCACGAAAATGTTATATCAAGGCTGACGCTCAGGGATTCTTGAACCACTCATTCATAACATTCATGTTATTAATTTATACAAACTTCGACAGGGTTCAAGAGTATTCTAAATATGTATGGTTTCAAATATTTATTATCCTATGTATATTAAAACTATTTAGAAACTTTGTTAAAGTTCTACAATATATAGATAGACACTTCTAAGTATTTTAATATCATAGATTAACTATGAAGCTTTATAAATAGGCAGTTTGTTTTATCAAATGCATCATTTTGAATTACACTCACTATACTTCCATATTAATAGCAACATCATTCAAACTACACATGTTGTAATAATTTCAGATTAAACTAGTTGGAATGAATTGGAAGGCGTTTATTTTATTAAATCTCAAAATAAATTATTTAATTTACGTAAAGCAATAATGTGATTAGAGTCTAGATATAGTTTTGGTACAAAAAGTAATAGTCTATTATTGTCAATATTTTCTCAATATACAAATACACAGACACACACACATATGTTCATATTGAATTCGTGTTAAATTGACCTAAGGGGTTAACGACCTCCGTGTCTAATAAGATCAAAGCATTCTGATATACCTGTTAAAGAAAAACCTTCCCGAAAATGTTGTATACCAAACATATGTGTATGTATTCAATGTATTTACGATACTTTCTTTCTTATCAACCTGTTTTAACGATATATGTTTGTTGAATTTAACAAAGAACTAACTGCTTTTAAAGTTTAAGTTACTTAATCATGTCATGTATCAAATAATTTAGATTAGGCTTAGATGAGGCTTATAGATGAAGCTTTTATTCATTTGCATGTCAGTTTATTCACAATGGTTGTTGACTACGATTGTTAAATCAGTCTAGCAGTATAAGAATGTCATCAATTTTCCAAAATTATATATTATAGAATATTATTACTTGATTTAGTGCGCATGCCAGTATTATCGTAAAATGACAGTTAATTCGGGAATTTTTGGAATGTTACTGTACTAAGACGAAAACGTTTAAAATTCGTGGGAAGTTTAATTATTTTACATATTTTGATAATTAAATTATATATTGGTAAATTTACATCATCATCATGACATCGAATTGAAATCAAACATATACATACCATCAAATGCTTCAGACTAAGACACAGAAAAGGTTTGACAAAACTTGCCTGTGTCTGTGCTTCCTTCCAATAACAATTTGGGTCTCTTTAAGGCTAAAGTGAAGAGGTGATAACAGTCAGTGCATCGACTGTTTACGGCTTCATTTCAAAATAATTTTCTGCTTCATTTCAATAAAAACTTAGTCAACAGAATAGCAATTTATAATAAGAAAATATTCATAAAATTATTATATAATTTATCATTTCAATTATTGCATAACTGAACTTTAATATTTTTTATAACTACTTAATTCCATAACAACCGGGACTTGATAAATTAAAAACTTTAGTCTTACAAAACGACAGCAACATGCGCTCCTTTAAAGAACAATTTCTAACAAGCCATGGCAGTAATTATACAAAAGTTGAAGTTTCAAACTCGCAATACATGAAGTAATTTGTATTGTTGTAATAAATGTTGTAAAGTCAAGAATATTATAACTAAAAATGAATTTAATAAAAAAAATAATTGAAAAATTCAAAATAAAACTTTTTCGACATTCATCATTAGTACTAAAATAGTTACGAACAAGAATAAGGCGATATCTAGAAAACTACGTTTTTATCTAGCGGGTAGACTGGTTGCGTCACATACGATGGTGAAAGAAATTAATTTGATGAGTTTTCTTTTCAATTTCACTTTCAGTACTCAGTTGTAAATTTAACTGTAGAACTTATTTTAGTTATTTCAATTATGTGTCATGAATTGTTTAATGTCTGCTATTCGATACTCAAATGATTCCGCTCAAATAATCACTTACCGCCAAACTTAACGTCAGCGCACATTTAATTAACAAGCAAACATTAATTTCGTGTGAAAACATGTATAGCATACGTCGAAATATGAAAGTTATTATACATGAACCCGAGTTTTGTCTACTTTAAGTTTATATTATAAAGATATTCCACAGGATAAAATTAAAATGGCACCTAAGTTACCTATCACCTAAATCCTCTCTTTTCAAAGTCTGTTCTTTTTAAACAAATCCTTTTTTTTTTGTTTTTTTCACTAGTGAATTCATTAATCTGCACTTCGGAAAGTTAAAATATTATAATGTCTTTAATTTAAAGTTAAGTACCTCAGACGAAAAAACCTTTTAAAGAAAATTGTGTTAGCTAAAAAATTAAGCTACGAATCTCTTTGCAGATACACCGCAGTATTTTTAAATTTCAAAGTGCCTGTGGGGAATGTAATAAAAATAATATTCTATAAATCTTTACAAATAGTGTTCAAAATAAGTGACATGAAGTAAAAATATATATTTGTTCTTAATTAAAGCAATTATTAGTTACCACTTCCAGAAACTAACAGAGAAAAATAAGTTATATATAAATTAAAACATGACTAAAATAGTTGCACGTGGCCGTCCACGGCCAGCCTGAGTCGCCAAGGCAACAGCAACGTCATTATATTTCTTGAATGATATCAGGAATGTTCTGGTTACCACGACAAAGTCAATTTTATCCCTACTTCGGTGCCTCAGCGATGTTTCCCCAATTTCTTAATATGCAACGCTTAAATTACAAATTAGTAAAAACATCGGATTACAAGAAACAGGCCTTTTATAGAATTTGTCATATCATTAGAATATCGATACAAGTAATAAATTCTATACAAGGAATCCCAATACAAGATGTATATCGCTTAGTAAAATAGACCGCATTTTTTTTTCACTTATCTTATATATACAAAAATGCTTAATAATATTAAAAAAATTCTTAAATATTTTTAGTTGAACCATAGAACTCAATTAACTGATGCGAAACGAAACGTTACAAGCATTCATATAGTAAATGCAACGTTTTGCGTACATTTAGTACATTACAAAATAAAGAGAACCATTTGCAAAACGTATTTTTATTGCAAATCGCATTGGGACCACCAAAAGGCTAAAAAAGAGTGATCACTTTTGTAGTATTGTACATAATAAAGCCGTGATTGCAAGGAACATTTTTTATTGAAATTCCTGCATATTTAAAACTAAAATTAGTAGTTCGGTTACTATTACATTACTTACATTGTACTCATAATTTTTTACGAAGATGAGGTATGCCTATAAATGTCTGCAAACATTGTGTCTTCTCGAAGGAAACAGATACAAAGCTGATACGAATGATCAATTATTATATTCTTTTATTGTAATCTTTTTTTCTAACGAAAAATGACTTATTGTTTACTATAATAAAATTTTATTTGAAAATTTAGAAACAAATTAAATATTTCTCAATTAAAATGCACTGTAACGCATTCATAATCTTTAAATATTGTTTTGCAATAATATATATAATATTTAACAAACAATTCAAATACTGAAAGTTCATATTTTATCCGATGAAACCTAATATGCAGTTTTCAAACAGAGAACAATCGTCCTCTTGCTGTCAGATATGAAATATGAACGAGAATTTTTTATTTGCTTAGGTACGTATTTCTCGTAATCATCAGGATGAACTGTCAGTATTTCTATGGACGGAAAAAACTCATCTTTTGTTAAACATTTCTGGTCTAAATTCTTATGTATAATTAAGTACATTACTTAATATAATGCAAAATTTATAAGAATCTTCTCAGATAAACTTTAAATATATCCTGTTTGTAATTTTTCTTAACAATTTGTTTCTAATTTGTCATACAGAAAAACGTGTGAGTAGAAATAAGATATACTTAAATATGTTCTGTTTAAAAGCACAGGTTTCATTTTGCATTTTGATCTGATTTGCAAATCGAACTGATTGCGAGGCGAAAATCAAGTGCGCAAAGTTGACAAGAAGTTGTTAAAATTTCAAACAGCTTCATCTAGTGTCTTAAAGCAACTTAGGAAGTTTGTTATAAGTCCGCCATTGGATCGGATTAATGAAAAACAAAACAAACTTACAGTCCACTTTTATCGGCCTCTAATATCGGCCTACTCATGATGTTGTCGATGCTAGGAGAAAAGTACGAAACATAAATAAACACGAAGACACCATGCGCTGCATGTATTTCTATATTGTTCACTCTCGATGTCAAAAAATTCATTGGTCCGGACCAATGATTAAACTTATGATTTATACTGCAAGTATTTATCTTCGTTCCTATTTATGAAATAAGTCTCCAAGATATCACAAAAAGCCGTCAAATACTATTATAGTACTATTATAATTATGTTCCATCTCTTTAAATATATAGTTTTGGATGCATAGGTTTAGTTTAATAACTTCTCCTATCCCTCGAAGACTTTTGATCTTGTCTGCAATAAAGCTTTTCTAGCCATATCAAATATACCATCACAGATTTTGTAATAAAATGAAAAATACCCGATGGCGATGAATAGAATACAAATGAACATTAAATATACATATATAACTGCACTCCTGGTAAACAATACAAAATAATAAGCTAACTTGTTAGAAAAATAAACAGCTAGGTAATTTCTTTGAAAGCAATGGTAAATACATCTATTATACTATATGAGTTATGACAATTATTTGCTTTTCATCATTAATTCAATAAATGTTTTCATATACGTTGCGTGATAGCAAATTAAAAAGGTTAATTCTCTCTGATTTATTTATTTAATTAATTAATTTAGATTAATAAATGTTTCTCATTAATTTATTAATTGATATCAATTATGGCAAACGAAGCTTTAATAGGCATTATAATGTTATTCTTAAATTGCTAAATGCGTAGCGACTGAAAATATCTCATTATCAGTTCCTATCGATTTTGATTGAGGAATTGGAAAATAAATGCAATAAGTGGATAATGTAGCATCAAGCTGCATAGTTAAATGTTTTTAAAACTAAAAGATAATAGTTATCTTTATAAAAAGACCTTTAATGATTTTTTGTATAAATTTTTCAAATCTTGTAATAGGTCAAGATATAGACAGGATACTATTGTTTAATAACATTTTGATATTTTGTTGTCTATTTAGTAAATACACTGCTTGACGATTTTCATTTAGTAAATGAAATTATATTAAATATACAGATATCATATGACAAATTAAAAGTATAGTCCATGGAGAAGCAATATTAAGGTTTGCTTTTTTGAAGATAGCCTAATCTTTTTATGACGTGTTGACAGATCTGTAAGCTAAAACCAGGGTGCAATTTGCACCAAATCAAGTCTTCGATGACTTTGATTGTATTTCTATTTTTCTTAAATTGTAAAATAAAAGAGTTATAAACAATATAACATAATTTAAGCGTCACAACTCTTTTTTGTTAATTTTACATTAAATATGTCAAAGCTCATAAAGCGTCCTTTAATAAATGGAATTGTCAATTCAAATTTGTTTGATTTCATCAATTTAAACGAGTTTTACAGCTCTCTGAATGTGACCGAGTTTTTACTAATAAATATTCGAAATAAATCAATAAAACCAACAAGTAGGCTTATTTTTATATTATATATATTTACAAATAATTCTCATGTAAATTTAATTTTTATATATTAAGTATCTACCTTATTAATTACCTCCTATTAGTTTTGGATTTCATAATTTTTAACCACAGACAACTTCTAGACAAGAAAATATTAAGCATAGTTATATATTTAAAAAGTTTAAAAGGTAAATTTTTTTTATTAATTTCTCCAGCTTCAATCATGGATTTTAAAGATTTTGAAAGTTACGACTGAATCTGGAAGTAAACTCGGAGCTTACTATACTGAATGAATAAGCTATATTGGATATTTGGAAACGTTATGAAAGAAGCAATGATGAGTCAAAAGTTTTTTGTTACTGTCTTATCAAACTTTATTTTAGGTATATATGATGATAGAACAGTAAGCTTTACTTTCACCATAAAAAGAGATTTGTTAGATAATGCTAATATACAAGGTGTCTGAGGTATAAAAATGTTTCAACAATTAACTCAAGAGTATGAAGCCAATTTGAAATGAGACAAACTACGATTAGAATTATCTTGTACAAAAAACCTTCTATAAAATAACGTTACGTTAAATAATAGATAACTCACTTTAAATTATTGTTTATTTACTAAAACGGAAAACTTTTTGCAACCCTTTTTTCAAGATAGAGACCGGGTAACAAGAGTGATGTTACAAACTTACACTTATATTAGCCCACCTGTATATCAAACAACCAAATCGTCTGAAAATGCTGAGTAGTATTCAAATGTCTAATGTTAAAAACAAAAAACAAAACTAAGTCTAATACTCTAGCATATTTCATCATGATACTTACTTAAAATATTACATTGTTGTTAGCTAAACATTGTGTTAAAAATGTAATTATTTACAGTTCTTACAGCAGAATAAAGATGTTTGTAAAATTCAAAAGAAGAATTATTTCTTAGGAACTACGGAAATAAAGTAACAGTCACTGTGTTCTGTCCGACTTCCACTTGTGATGCACATAATTTCTTATTTTACGCTTGTTGCTTCCTTACAGCTTGTTTTCTTTTTCGCCATTTTATATTCTACTTTGTGTCTCTAGTATTGAAATCTAGTTATATTACTTTCGTATTCGTACATATTTACAATATTTCAGCAAATACAAAGAAATTCAATATCCATCAATGCGACATCGGTTCGAGATCGCAACTCAGATGTCCTTTTCTCTTCACTACTAAATAATTCTGTAATTATAAAAGGTTAATATTCGGTGCTGTATGAAGTGTGCATGTTTTGTGATATTCAAATATTAATTTCAAATGGAACATATAAAAAAATCAAAGCAATGGCCAGTGCTTCCTTGACATTATGAAAACTTCTGGATACCGCGGTACAGGGATTTTCGATATCTAAATCAAGTTAATAAAGCGTCCATTAGTAAGAATGGAAGTGCTAAGTAGAAAATAACTTTACGTTCGGTAAAATCATATCGTAGTTAGAAAATGTCAAATTTTATGGGATCATTAGTAATCAGACCTGTGCTTGACTTATATCCACAATCAATATTGCTTTGTATGCTGATCTATTTTCTTGTAAAAACTTGTATAATATAGCCCAAGTGATGCTCCGGAGTAGTTCAACCTTATTCCTATAGATACATGGTTCTAATTGATTCTCGGTGTAGCAATTAGTGTAAACACTAATATATTAGTAACTTTGCAATAGTCATATTGTTTTTTTTTTTTTGTTTTAAAATATAAGTAGGTAGTTTCATAAAAAAATAATATTTTAGACAAAAAATGTTTCAACGTTTTTAAATTTGCTTAGACTTCATCAAACGACATAGTCAGGTATTTTCGCATTGAAATTGCGTCTATTTACTGAGTGACTTTCAATATTAATAGCTTCATTTTAAGCGATCAATCGAAAGCGTTTTCGAGTTTAATTTATAAATATTTACTGTATACACACTGACAAAATATATAATTTAGGTGCGTATATACATGTTTAATATATAAGAAATATATTTTGAAGTGATTTTAAGCGTATTAGGCTTAGTATTTATTGATAATAACAAATAAACTCAATACACTTAAAGTTATTGTATATTAATCATTAAGAAAAAGTAGAGGAAATATCATTATATTACTTAAAAATATTTTACTCTTAAAATTTCTCTTCCATGATTTATTGAGTTTCCATGACGCTGCAGAAATCCCTTTCCTCTTTAATTATATTTTTATTCATCCTTTAGTAAATCGTAGAAGCTCCAACGTTTTTATTAATAAATTCTAAAATAAAATAGAGAAAGACCCCAGGAACACCCAGACCTTACTTGTTTACTGATGGACAAAACATTTATAATGGGTTAGTATTAGTGTAAACTTACATAAAAATCTAAATATTCTAAGAATTTTATAATTATTTTGGATAAGTACATTATAATAAATCATTAAATAATTGTTAACAGCTTTCAGTTTTTAAAAGGCACTCACTTATCATCCACGCTAGATAGTTGGATGGATGATGGATATTTAGAATCTAGGATGAGTTCGGTAACATACAAGATACATTTAAATAGCCCCTTAAATATAAAATTTTAAAATCAAGATCAAACTGTAAGTAGGATTGAAGTGTTTTTCAAATAATACTGTCCACAGAATTTATGTGGTAATATTTATTTGAGAATTGTAAACAAAATTTATTACAAAATACGTAAAAATCAGACCTCAGACTAAAATGAAACGAGTAAATTTTTACTTACCTGTCGTATCTGGTGCCTGAGAATTGACCCTTTGGAAAAGCTAGCAGATATGTATACGTTTACTATAGATACTAATACTAATCTATTGTATGTATTTTTTCCATCAGAGAATAAGTAAGGTCTGGCCGCCCTGGGATATTGGACTATAATCTAATTTAAATTTTTAAAAGCTACAGCCAACGGATGACCTTAATAGTTAACACCAAATTAAAATAATCCAGTTTGTATTGTCAGATTTTTTATCGTCAAGTATGTAATAGAAAACCAAAACATTCGAAAACTCTTTGAAATAATAATATTTTCATAGGTATGGATAAATAAGTCCAAACATCCAAGACCATAAGATATTGTAATATTCTTTTCCCTACACGGCAAAGAAAAGATGTTTAAAACCGTTGATTCGCCGTCAAATTAATATCTGTTTACTATCATTAAAACGTATCAGTTAGTCAGTTAAAAAAACATTTAAATTTTATAAAAATACTAGATTTAAGTTAATTTTAATCTGTTTGCATACAATTTGAAATTTTGTTTATTTTTTTTTTCTTTTCTTTATATATTTTCCATAGTATTTACCTTGTCCGTTAAATAAATTGGAACGCGTTATTCCGAAGTTTGCAGTTTTAAAGCCTGCTCGGGTCGATTAAATTTCATTTTAATTTCCTATTCGCCTTTTAATTCAATTATATAACGTCTAACATGCGTTACATTTAAAAAAGTATTATATAAAAATTATCTTGGTTGCCAAAAGTTTCAGATGAAACTCATTTTGATTTAATTTTAGAAATTAGTTGTGGGTCGCGGGAAAGCTGCGTTTACGATGTACATATAGCAGTATATATAGTTACCATCTCTTATCTTTCCAATATAAGTCCACGATAGCATCTACGCCGGTGTACGAAAAAAAAACCTAAAAGCTTTCCATACGTGCTAGTAAAGGTACACCTTTTTGTTATTCATAACATTTTTTTGTATTAATTTATCGATAGCTAAGATAAAATTGTACATTAAAATGATTGTACTTACAAATATTAGTTAAAAATTTAAATATCAGTTATTCATCATAAAATAAAACTATTATATATATTTCAGCATCATTTGTTACCGGTTGCCCGCGACTTGATAAAGTTTTTGGCAACTTTGAAACAAATTAAGCCACATTAAAATATTTATCTCTTGTATACTATTTTATTTTCAGTGCCAAAACAATAAAGATTAATAATTTGACCTAAGTATAGACATTGAATGTTTTTTAGTATTACTTAATATACATTTTAATATATTAATATTATATTCTTTCAATATGTATGTACATACATTTATAGTTTTGATTTTTTATAAACTGTATTCCTTCTTATACTCTCTCGAGGAACAACAATTTAACAATCAGAGTTTCTTTTGCAAGCATTGTCAAATATTTTACTTTGCTCTAATGAATGCAAACAGTAGGAAGAGATTTTAATGAGTCATATTCATATAGTGAAATGCTTTGTTGCCCTGTGGGAAAAAGAAATGCTAAAATGAGTTAGGAGAGGATTTTGAAAAGGGTCAAATAACGTCCTTCGACAATCTAAATTAATGATAACATTTATCATAAGAAATATAAATACCATTTATTTTATAATTACATAGATCGTAATTATGAGATATCCCTAACTGATCCGTAACTTATTTTAAAATTGAATAAAACTTACGTATTATTAGTTACGTATGAGTAGTGTTGTACTTTATCCGTTCAAAAACATTATAGCTATACCATATATAAAAATAGAAAGAGTATATAAAAATAAAACCAACTTCACAAATGTACGTAAATTTAGAAATAATTGAACAGAAGTAAAAAGTAAAAATTAAGCACTATAGCTTCTGCCTTAAATAAACTCACTTCGATTTACCATCATCGTGTTTTTTGAAGTCGGTGCCAGCCCCTTATTATAGAAAAGTACGAGTAAGCACCTAATACGATTGGGTTATTGCTAATAAGGAAATCAATACTTTTTTGAATTGTCAAAAACATAATTTTGTACGCAATGATTTGATCAAAATAAACAGTTTAAACAACCGTATAATCCTCGGGAATACTGAGAAAATTTACTAACACGTAATAACACAACTGATAATAATAATAAATTTACAACGGCATTATAAAACCTTTCCTGTAAATTAATCATTTCAACAACCACTGAACCGATTTTGATGAAACTTGCAGTACTCCCTAAGTTGTAAAACGTCTAGTATAAGCAAAAAAGAATTACTTAAATCGGACTTCTAGTTCTGGATATATGCGTGCGCAAACATTAAAAATACAAACAAGAACGAAAACAAGTGAATTTTTAGAACACTTTTTTATTAATTAAGTAATTAATAATATAGAAATACATACAGAACGAATTGATAATCTACTTTTTTTTAAGACGATTAAAAAGAAATACCTTGTTTTGATTCATAATACTAGTCAAAAACTGGTTAGTATAGCGAAATTAAATATCTACAGTCTCGAGGTTTTTTGTTCATAAATATTCGTATATTATCTTATAGATATATGTGGATCCTTTGTTGATTTGGTATTCATAAAACACATATTAATTTTGTCTTGAAAATAAAGATAAAGACATTCTTATCGAGTTAACTCATATGTCAGATCAATATTTGATATGATATTGGACGACTATAGTCCAAATGCCCGAACCCAATCATACTATTAAGATTTTATATATATTATTGTTATAATATTATTCCCAAATACTATTTACGTAAATAATTTATTGTTATCTTTTCCTTACTAAACAACATTGTTATCTTATGTTGTGGATCTTTATTTATAGCTTCTCCTCCCCTCATAACTATAGTTAAGTAATGAATGTTAATAAAATTAGTTGATTATCATGTACCAATTATTGATTTCGTTTATATTTATAGAGAGAAGAGAAAACAGTTTTCTTTTGGAAAAAATATAGGGAATATCGGGCAATAAGATTTTATATATAAGGAAAAGATTATATTAACTAAACACGGAAACAAATTATTTGATTACAATTTAATGAAACTAATATTTTCGGATTACTACGTGTATTTTGTCATTAGGATAAAACTACATACTAACGACGTTTAGGTTACTTTGCAGCCACCGTGATCGCAGATAGAATAAGCGTAGTAATATTAGTCTCATTTAAATGAATATTCGCTAAAGTCTTAAATCTCATTATTTGATTTCAACTTCAAGGCTTTATTCACATTTAATTTCTTATTAAGAGTTACTGTGCTGATATAATTTTGTTAGGAGGTTAATGCCTTCCTAGTATCTTTAGTTAATGTATTGAAAAAATTACTTACTTTTTTAGTCAGACTGAACTAGTAAACATGTAGTGATTATTTTGTGACTTAAATTCTTTTCGTGTTTCACATTTGTTAACCAAAAAGGCAATAGGGTAGAATGAATACGCTCACGCTTTAATGGTATTGAAATTGCATGACAAATCTGTTGGATGAGTAAATGAAATAAGAGTATCCAACCAATATTACAAATTGAGTTCATAGTTTATTATTTAAAATAGAATAAAGTTGTGTGTTACTTCACACTGTACCGTAAATATAGGTTTCTTATTTATTTTCTACGCTGTAACAACGTCAATCAATCAACAAACAACGGCATTTTTGATTGTAAAAATATATTTCAATAACTTTTATTTTATATGAACTCTCGTATTGTTAATCATAAAGTTAAAAATATATCTCATAGTGTAAATTAAAAAAAAAATAGTTTTCTTTTTATATGCAAATTTCTTTAGAACTGTTGAAAATATCCAAATTAGTTAATCGTGTCCCCATATTAAATACTAGTAATTAATAATTAAAAGAAAATACTATAATACTAAAAAAATAAAAGAATTTTCTTAATAAAACGAGAAAACAAACATAGATTTTAAAAAAGACTCATTTTAATATCCTAAAACTACCATCATTTTTTTATTCTAACATTTAATGTGAATCTACTTCTATCTAATCTAATCTACTTACGCCTGTTCCTTTTATTTCATTAGGTTGTTATTTTATAACTACTTCCATATTTTATTAGAACATAATAAACACAGTCAAAGCTATTATATTTCACACGAAATATCAAGCGCTACCAATGATTTATTTAGGAATCATATATTCCCTTTTTTATGAATTCATTTCCATCTGAAAAGGATTTTTAAAATTTGTTATCAAAATCAGTTATCCAAATTCTCTACAACAATTCTGTAATACCCACGTGGCTTTTTATCATAATTATATAAAATTGGTAAGTTATTTATATTGCATATTAAAACATTATCGTATTTCTATTGTGACTTTAATATGAATAAACAATTATACTGCTAACGACTGAGGAATTTCCTACCTGTTATTTATTACTAAACGTTGTTTTCGAGTAATGCATTACAAAAAAATCTATAAAATTTAACAACGATTCATATTGAACGGTTCATATGAACGTTCTCTATGCAAATAAAGAAGAGCATGGCCGAGCAATTATAAACAATTACATTTTGTGTGATTTAAAAAAAGAACAATAAATATAAATAAAATTCAAATTGTGCAAAATTTCAAATCGTACGGAATAAATTCACAGTAAAATACTACATTTTATATTACACTCTACTATAAGCATCAAATGTTGGTTTTTAAATTTTTTTGCTCTGTTGAATAGTTTCGTAAGGCTTTAATAACAGCTTCGGTATAGGCTCGAATTTTTATATTCAGCATAGGCGTTGGACTGTCGAGAACATGTCACAACACATAATTAATTTTTTGAACTCGTTGCGGCATTTTATGTTCTTTTTAATGAATTTTGATCTTCTACTTGACATTTGCATTACAAACCAAATGATTATGGTAATGATTTAGGTTGAATTTAATATATATTGTTTTAGAAAACTGTCACGCATGAAAGATGTTTTCTCTATTTGAAAATTCTAAATGATTACTTTTTTAACATCAAATGGAAGCATTAGAAGAAAATCTTAAACCACGTCTAACACAAGCAAGTATAATATAATATATTTTCATTATATTTCAATAAGTTTCAATTTTTATTAAAGCTTGAATATATTAAGTTAAATCGCATACCGACAACCCAGAACCTGCTTGGTGTTAGCGAAAACAAAATATACAATGTATGTACATATTTATAAAGAGATTATTATCTTTGAGATACTTTACAAGACCGTAAACTTCCTAAGTTTAGCTGAGAGTTTACTTAAAACTTTGTTAGTATAGAGTTTGGATGATATCCATCTATTATAGAAAATAACGCCACCTTAACGTAAAACAAAGAAAAATAATTTAACTTTTCGAGTGTGATTTCAAAAGAAAACCAATCTGGTTGTTTAAAAAATATTTTGAACATTTCATACATATAATATTTTGTATAATTATGTTCGTTTTCTTGAGCGTCTTAATTAATTTTCTTACCGAAATTAGTATATACATGTACCACTATCATTTAGTGGTCATATAATATGACTATAAAATTAAATCAAAATAGCATATCAAGTAAAATATAGTAAATGAAAATAACAATGCTTTCAAATTTATAAATAATGTTTGTGTTTTATCCTTCAAATTGTCAAAGTAATATATAAGCTATTATAGTTAAATAGATATTAATTTAAATTTTTGTTACAGTGAAATTAATTGCAAGACAGAAAACTATCCTTAGTTCATTTTCCTTAAGTCAATAAGCTTCTACGACAGTTGAATAAGTGAATATTCAACGATCCTTGAAAGTGACTTATCGTCTCGTCTGTGGATTACAGTTTGTATCCGAGCTATTACTTCTACAACTATACCGAACCAACTCTACAAATGGCTATAGAGACAATATAATTTAATTTATAAATTTATTGTTACATGTCTATATTTTTGTTTTGAACATAAAATAATTTTAGTTAAATTATCCCATAGCTTGCATATTTGTATCAGAAGATGAAATGTCTGTTAAAATTGCTTGAATTTGCCCATAAATGTTATATGATTGACTGTATCTCAACATATCTCTTCGAAAAAATATAAATTAATTTTAATATAAAACACTACTTTAACTTGTATTATTTATATTCACATTATAACGAAAAAATAGATTTACAAAGGCACCTTAATTCATCTTTTAATAAATGTTATAATATAAGAATCTTCTTTGAATTGGCTTTTTTAAGACATAGCTGGTTCCTATTAATTCTAATAATATTTTTGTTTCGTTGCTACAATTTAGATTAGTTCACTTATTGCTCATTTCAACTTGGTATAGTAGATGTAGTATCTGGGCAAAGCCGATATAATTTCATATAATTCCAGTCACGTATAACCAATTACGGGCCAAACAACACTTGCGCACCGTCGCTGCTTAGGATAGCATATATTAGTATCATTTGGTTACATAATAAGCAGCTTTCAATGTAATTCCAATGTAACGGTTCAAACAAGTATAAATATAATAATTTTATCAGATTACTTTTGTACTTTAAATAATTTATTAATATACAATTCTAGGACAATGCTGTTATGGTAATAGCCACTGGGTATTTAGTATAATTTTAATTGTTTTTTACTAAAATATAATTAGGGTGTTGTTCCATGTAGGTTAAGAAATCATTAAGGTTAATGCTGAAATATCACAGTCATAAATCAGGATAGACCTAACCCCTTTTTTATTAAAATAGAATCATTAGAAATAAGTGCTTTACTTATAAATGTACAACAATTACTATTCAAAGTAAATAAACGAACGTTAGCTTTCATAAATATTTTATTTTTAAGTCAATATAGTAAAGCCGTGTTTGTTCTGAATAATATAGGTTTATTAAAATTTACTTTAAGAATAAAGTATTTCTATTCGTTGTAGAATTTATCAAATTGTAATATTCACACTAAATTCTTTCTATTTCATAAGCCACTTTCAAAGCATGTCGATTTCAAGCCGTCAATAGTCACAATTGTACGTCTTTGTATTGAGTGCTCTCCTTTGTTTCACTACACTTTGAAAAATCTATATTCCCTATACAATCTTACAGGAAGAAAATACGTAACTGGAGAACCCAAGTTGTGATTTTTGTTTAATATTTTCGAGGAATTCAATTTAAAACGACTATTATAGCGAAGAATACGATAATGTATAACAACTATTCATTATAACTAGCAAAATTCATATAACATTTTCTAACACAAAAGCCAATTAGTTAAAATAACAACTGTCTATTACGTACGGCTAGTTTAAGGAAGCCAAGTCTCTTGGGACTATTTATTATTAATATAATATCACATATGTGAACATAGTTGTATATATATAGAAATAAGTCATAAAAAATCGAATTCTATTGACAACAATAATGCAGCATAAAATATTATATGAAAACTCAAAAATACGAGTACATATATACATAGGTTTACCG
>DVQP01000477.1:0-22403 GCA_018231745.1 Danaus eresimus
ATACAATATAAATAAGGTATGTAAATTATTCGGCGTAATGATACGAGTTTTGTCATGATGAAACAAAATCTTTTTATTGTATGTACTTCTACTATGTTCTCCTGAATATAATCTTGTTATACTATACCAATCTATTTATGGTTATATTTAGTATTTTTTTTTTCCCTACTGTGTCCGTCAGCAAGTTTTGTATCTATGGGCAGGAATTGTAAGCATTCAACAACTAGTATATATTGTCATCTCAAATAATTGTATCATCATGCCTTTTCAATTATATCTCCTGAAACATAATGCCTCATGTCCTGTCCATGTTGAATGTTGTTAGTTTCCGGTTCGTTTGTGACCTATTTTGTACGACAAACTCAGTTTGAAGGGGGTCTTACAAAGCAAAAGATAGAAATTTATTTTATTCTGTATTTACGATTAAAATTCATATTGCTTGACTTTATTATGTCCTTTATTGAAATTAGAGGTTCTTAAAATATTATCTAAGTAGGTATTTGTGTTGTTTTTACGTTTACTAATCAATGAGGCCAAAGAAAGAAAGAAAATTTAAGATACGACACAAACACAATTTATAAATAATCGACGGTTGCTCATAAATTGTCTTACGACGAAATATTTAATTTGAGAAAAAACATGTATATAAGTCAGTGTAATGTTGTATGAGCTAAAACAAAAGCATTATTTTTATAGTTAGATCGCTAATGCAAATGACATATCTGCCGAGCAACTGTTCAAAATAGTTAATGACGATATATTAAAATTATTTAATTTTCAACAAATATAAACTTATATTCCATGACGAGGTTTACATTTATCAATAAATAATTATTTTTCGGTATTTGTAGATCTTATCACAGATTAAAAGGTATATTATGATAATAAATTATCTAATGAAATAATGAGATTTTATCTGGCCTTTTATAAGTAGCTTGTCCACTGGAGAGTCAGTTGGTGGTAGGATTATTCACGCGATTACATATAGAGAAGGTTTTTTGGTAAGTTGCTTCCTTAAATTATTATTGTTATGGATGTTTTCAGTTAATTATTAGTGGTTTATTCTATAAACTATATAAAAAGTGCCCAGAAGGTGAAAATATATATGATGCTTTACAATAATAGTAAGCGAAACGTGGTGGTTATAAATTAAAATTTTGTACTAAGTTTATGTCTCTGCAACTGTTATTACGATAAAAAATAACAAGTTACTCACTAAATTCGTCATCTTCATAAGTATTCATTTTATTTTTCGAAAAGGTAAAAAAGATCCTCTACTAATAAAACAGTTAGAAAATTTCTTATAATTAATAGAAATTACATGTGAAATGTCAAATAGAATTTATGACAAATAAAGTTATTAAATGAATCTTAATGTCGAATATTACAGAAATATTCGAGATGACTATTGTGTGCCATTATATAATTATATATTAAACAATATATAATTATACATTATATTAATACACATTATTTAATTGCACACGCATTATTCTTAATCAAATTGTTTTTGGGTTGTATATTTCATTAGCAAAGTTACTTTCCCATTACGTTTCTTAATCTAATTTAATTCAAGTATTATCATATATTTTGTCCCAAAATTTGATTTACATTCGTAAGAAAATTTACATGAATTCGATTACCTACTGTTATAACTTTATTGCATTATTAAATATACTATTTGTGTACCAGGAGCAAGGATGATGCGTGTCGTCCTATTGCTGTGTGCCGTGTCTTTGGCCGTTGCGTACAAAAACCCGCACTATGCCTCTGGACGTAGCACCATGGTCCACTTGTTCGAATGGAAGTGGGATGACATAGCAGCTGAATGTGAGAGATTCCTAGGCCCAAGGGGATTTGGTGGAGTGCAGGTACTATCCGACAAAATTATTATTTGTTTTTCGATTTACGAACAATTTTACTACAATTATGAGCTTCAATCATATCGTACTAATTGAAAGATTAGTTTGCTTTTTGTAAACGCCGCTTATAGTTTAGGCCCTGTTGTTACTTTTAAAAGTTCTTTGGAAACATGTTAAAAATGATGTAAGTTTGTGAATATATTGGTTGTTTCTATGAAAGATACATTTAATAATAAGTAAATTATAGTTTGTTTGCGGCAATGTACCATCATTATTGATAAATATATAATTTATAAAAATAGTAATATACTCAATACAACTGTATCTTCCTCTTTTGTACACATTAAATTCTTTTATACATTTAGAAGAAGAACAAATTAGTCATGGATACTTTGAAAGGCTTCTTTTTACGATTCTCAATAATTTACGGGGTACCTTGGATTCCTTTCTTAATTAGTAGATGTCATTGAATGATCAATGTTAGGTAGTAAGACTGTGCTTGATTAAACGTACAAGACATCGGGGACAAGAACTCGATTTATTTAATGAATAGTGGCTGATTGAATTAAATGAAAAGGGATTTTTTTAAAGGAATATTTTTAGTTGTAATTTCTTCCCATCTTTTGCTAAGACAGCTTTTAAATCTAGAAATATTTATATTTAGGAAAATATTATCATATCTTAATTGTATAATTTGTTTAGATTTCTCCACCAAACGAAAACCTTGTTATTTGGTCAAACAACCGGCCATGGTGGGAGAGGTACCAGCCCATATCCTATCGTCTCGTGACCAGGTCGGGCAACGAACAACAGTTTGCGAATATGGTACGAAGATGCAACAATGCTGGTGTTAGGTAAACACAAATATTTACTTAGAAAATCAGAATGAAGTAACGGCTAAAGTATGCGATCTAAAATTAAATTGAATATCTTCACGAAAGATAATTGAAATCTCGGAAGTGAAAAATATATAAGAAGAGTTAAGCTAATTTAATATTGGTCCATTCAAACAATTTAAACTTGTTCCTTTATAGCAGCGGGGAAAATTTAATTCAATGTATATTTTAGAATATGATTCAATTATAAAGACATTAAATTGCCTCGTTTTTCAGGAAGTTTTATAATTGGTAGCGGATTACATCTTCGTTGTAATTCATAATGATGTTAACATAACCTGTTTTTTTTTATATTCATTTAAAATAAAGTATAATATTAAAATAACGGTATTCATTAAAAAAAATCTTATGCAGGATTTACGTGGACGCTATCATTAATCACATGACTGGAACATGGAATGAGAACGTTGGAACCGGAGGCAGTACAGCTAACTTTGGTAACTGGCATTACCCTGGTGTTCCCTATGGCAGGAACGACTTCAACTGGCCTCAGTGCGTCATTAATGGCGATGATTACAGAAATAATGCAGCCAGAGTAAGTGCTAATTTTATACCTATTAGACTAATTTATTTCCTTAACAATAATTTAATTACATAGCCAAGCAAATATACTCTATTATTATACTAGATTATTTCTACGCATACTTTAAAAGCTACTCGTTCAAATTTAATGCATCTGCCGACAAAGCATCATCAGAGTTCTGAATAATCAAAACTTTTCATCGGTCTATCTGAAATTGTGAATTTCATTATACTATTTTATGTTTTGATTTAAGTTATAGAGCAGATTCTAAACAATACCTATATATTTACGGTCTTTTAATTTATATTTTTAATAAGATATTTCGCTTATTTATTTACTTAAAAAACATGAGTAGTATCATATATATATTTATATATAAATATTTTAGATCATAACGATATATACAAATACGTAGATATGCGTAGTTATGTATATCATATGCATGAATAAATTATAATACACAATATAGTTTATAGCTCCATAGTCTTACGACTCTTCAAGACAGCTACAACTTGTAGAATTAGAAAAATATTAGAGAGTGTAATATTTAATTTTAAAATCGAAGTATAAAAAGCCAACTTACTTTAACACAGTGAAAAATTATAGAGCTATATACTTATAAACCAGGTAATAACAATCATAAATCTAACGTTTAAAGAACACGACATTGCTTGAGTTTAAAACTATTTCATATAAACGACAATAATGTCTTGAAAACAGCAATTAAAAGTTTTGTTCCAAATCTTCTTAAAATTCACTTTTTATAAATTTGTATCGAACTTTCGATATAATCAAGCGCTCCAATTTATTAATTGTAAATATTCGGTAGATGCCTTTTTTCAAAATTTGTTTTTGCATGTCTTTTTTCATGTACATTGTATGGGATTTTTCTACGAATTTATTATCCAATCGACATTATTGTGATCAAATATTAAATAAAAATTTAATAAACTGAAATGTTCTACTCTCCTGTGTGTCTAATAAATTATTTACTTAATAAACTGTCTTAAGTTCACATAAGTAAGATGCAAGTCCTTAATTTAAGAGTTTAATGCCGAACCTGTTGTAATTTATTAAAGTTATATCCTGTGATCCTTCGGGATTTATCTTGGACCCCTTTTTTTATTGGCTTTCTAACTAACCATTACCGTGGGTTTTGAGAAGTGTAAGTAGATTAATTAATATATCAACCAGCTGTTTAGACTTATATTGTTGCAATAAAAATATTCCATAATAGATATGTAGTACAATACATGATGTTGTTCAACGTCAAATTGGAACATAAATTTTCTGTTTCGATTAAAATTAAACGCAATAAATTCAATGCTATTTATGAATAAATTTCAGAATTTCACTTTGAACATACACTCATTTCAAATATGTCATATCAGATTTAGGGGTGCGAAATTAAATTGAAGGCTTTCATTGCGAAGGTACGAATACTTTATGAAATATTAATTTACTTGAATCTACACTTCGCTATATAAATGTAAATATGAAATCAAAACACCGGTATTAAATAATAATTCAAAGATAATAAAACGCACGGTATCGAAAATTCACATGAACTATTCACTTTACCTTTTAATCCAATTTTGTTTAGGTCCGCAACTGTGAGCTCTCAGGTTTAAAAGATTTGAACCAGGGATCGGAATACGTCCGCACTCAAATTGTTAATTACATGAATCGCCTCATCGACTTGGGAGTTGCTGGATTCAGGTAAAGTTTGTTCTACAACGATTTAATTATAATACAACAAAGAATACAAAATAAGGAATATATTAAGGTATGTAAAATTTTGTTACTAATTTGTGACTTTTATCATTTTAGAATTGACGCCGCCAAACATATGTGGCCGAATGACCTGGGAATCATCTACGGTAGGCTAAAGAATCTTAACACAGGACATGGTTTCCCATCTGGTGCTCGTCCGTATATCTATCAAGAAGTAATTGATCTCGGAGGAGAGTCTGTAAGTCGTGATGAATACACTCCTCTCGCTGCGGTCACTGAGTTCAAATATGGTATGGAGCTTAGCCGAGCCTTCTCTGGTCACAATCAACTTAGGTTCGTACACAAAATTACTTTTTTGTTAGGATCAGTCTTGTTATTCGACCGACTAGATAACAGTTAATCATGAAGATAACTTGTAGTTGAATTCCTCTCACGGATTTCTGTTATGTTATTTTTATTTATATTTCAACATAGACAGTCATATAAATGATTTGTAAACTATTGAAAACGTAAAATTATCGTTTATCATATTAATAAGGAATGTATTCAAAAGATTCCCTATATTTTAGATTGCAATAAATTATTAACAAAGAAATGGGTTTAACAGACATGATATTAACTTTTCTCAGATGGTTGGTGAACTTTGGACCTCAATGGGGTATGTTGGGTTCTTCAGACGATGCTCTTACTTTCATCGACAACCATGACAATCAGAGAGGCCATGGCGCTGGTGGAAATATCCTGACCCACAAAACAGCTCGCAATTATAAGGGAGCCATCGGCTTTATGTTAGCTCACCCATATGGACGGCCACAGCTTATGAGCAGTTTTAGTTTTAGTAATACTGAGGCTGGACCACCAATGGACAACAGAGGCAATATTATTTCTCCATCCATCAATTCGGTTCGTATATTATTTTTAGTATATTACCTTTGCTTAAGTAAGAATAATTTAGAAATGATTTCTTTCAACAGGACAATACTTGTGGTAATGGCTGGGTCTGCGAACACAGATGGCGTCAGATCTACGCCATGGTTGCTTTCCGTAACGTCGCTGGCAACACTGCTGTCTCTAATTGGTGGGACAACGGTAGCAACCAGATCGCTTTTTGTCGTGGAGGACAAGCTTTTATAGCTTTCAACCGAGATGGCTGGGATTTGAATCAGAATTTACAGGTATCAATAACAATATCACAAATAATAAATGATTACATTCTTAAGTATCATAATAATAAATTATTGTGGTAAAATAACTTTGATGACTTGATTTGTTTGGTACTGATAGTAACTTTCTAAAATAGTTAAGATAGTATTTAATCTGAAACTTATGTCCTTTAAGACTTGCCTCCCGGCGGGTAACTACTGTGACGTTATCTCCGGTGAGAAGAGAAACAATGGTTGCACCGGCAAGACTATAACAGTCGGAGGTGACGGCCGCGCCCGTATTCACGTTGGAGCCAACGACTATGACATGTTCCTTGCCATTCACAGGGGCAGCGAGGTAACATAATTTATTTTATAATTATTAATTTTAATTTATAACGAATGTTAATATGTGTAAAAACATCTTTGTATTTAAAAAAATCTTACTGATTGCTTTTTTTTTTATTTCAGTCAAGACTGTAAAAAGTTAAGCAGTTGCTTAAAACTACAGAACGTTTGAAAGAAGTTTAAAATAAAGAAGTAACATCCAGTAAATGATTTGTAAATAAATTATAACATCCTTAACGTGTGTATGTATTATTCATATTCAATTTTTACGTTTACGTTTATATGTCAGAAAACAAATATCAAAACAATGTTTAGAGATCTATAAGATAGTATACACTTATTAAATTTAAAATAATTTATTGTTATTCGATAAATAGTATAGCATAAAATATGAAAGTACAGAAACTATAAGATAAGGTCCAAGTATAAAATTCATAAATAAGGCCAAAATATATAATCCCCTATTTACTTAAATCTAAATCTGTAGCCGCTGTAGTATTCGATTTAGTTATTTTTTAAGATACATGACAATAAAATTACCATTACTTACCAAAACTTTGACATCACTAGATTATTTCATAAATATAAATTTGTATATTTAAAGGTATAGTGTAAGTCTAATTAGAAAGTTTAATCACCAAGATATGTGGTATCGCTGGCTGAAACAATTAGAAATGGTATTAGCGAATCAGTACAAATTCGTATTATAGCTTAACCCGACCTGGGAAATTAATTAGTGTTATGACACAAAAACCTGCAAAAATTTCCTTCGTACGTAGCTACTAAACATTTGTTATCTTTTAAATATAAGTTAAGTAGCACGTTAGCTCGTTACATGTTCCTTTTTCGTTCCGTTCCTTCGATTATTTATATATATATATATGTATGTATCAGATTTGAGCATAACAAGTTGCAGTGCAAATATTTTCTCACACACAAATTCATGCAATGTTTGTAATACTACTGGTAATACTTTTAAAATGAGAACAAAATGGATTCGCTTAAATTCAATTTTGAAATATTCTGTTGGGAGAAATTTTAAATTGTATTTTGAATCTTTCATATATTTTTAAAGCCTGGATGTAAAATCGCTTTGTTCAAAAAGGTTTAGAAATAGAGTCGTTAGATGTCATATTAGCAGGCCAGTATCCAGGTCAGTCGCTTCTTCTATTTAGCTTTTGAATTCAATGAAATATTAGAACGGCTTCTACATCGTAATTGTCTAGTAAATATAGATAATCCTTAACGAGATCCAAGACTTTCCCAAGTATTCATTTAAACGAAACTAATATTTTAGGATTACTACGCGTTAATTTATTATTATTAAAACTACATACTCACGACGTAGTAAGTTGAAAATATTAGATTCATTAGATACAAATCCTTTTGCATGAAGTTTTAAAGAATATTTTATATTGAGACTGAAGATATTTTTATGGTTGCACGTAAATTTAGATTATCGATATTATCTATTCTATCAGATGTTTGATAAAGTTTAAAAGATAATTTATTAATGATTAGCAATAATGCAATAAACAGTCTAAGATTAAGTGCTTTCTTTATATACTTATGAGAATTAATAACTTTAAAATATACGCTATGAATTCGCTTAATAAAGTAGTAATTATTTTCGAATGCAATAATCAGCGTCGATATACGTTACAATAAAACTCTGTTTTGTTTTATTTTGGTATATAAGATGGAATAATATTTTTAAAATTAATCTTTGAACCGGAGACGGAACGTATAATTCTGAACCGAAATAATTTTCATTCAGTATGGTGACGAATAAATTACTGGTGATTTATATGTTAAATAAAAATACACTGGTTTATGGGATTTTTATCTTCAAATCTGCTCATTTTAATACATTCGAGTTTAAACTAAATCTATTGAGCTATAAAGTCTAAATTTGAAATGGAAGTACTATCAAGTCTAGACTGCATAATATCTGGCGTTTTAGCTAGATATTAGCAAGTTTCTCGTTACAACTTGATGCAAATTCCCAATTTGGTGAAGTACTGTTATAAAATGTATTGCTTAGTTTGTATGCAAGATAGCGATAAATACTTGGATTTATTTCATTAAGAAACGCGATGGTTTCTTTTCTAGAGACTTCTTTTCGTTTATTTTTTAGAAAGAAAGTTGAAAAGACTAATAAATTGTTAAATAAATTGTTCTAAATTATTTTTTCAGCCGTTTCCTCGATATAAAGTTCTGTTTTCTTACAACTCAAAGTTGTTTTTTCTTCTATTACAGAATGATGGTGCGGTTCATGTTCAAAAATTCATGTTAATATCGACTTTATTACATAGTGGTAAAAAGCAATATTATTCCTATCATTTGATTGTTTTTAAAGGGACGCAGGTTCAAGTCCAGTTCGTCCCACTTCATTAAGAATTATCATAAAGAGAATATTAAAATGCATTTCATACGATATACTAGTATTGAGAGAGAAAACAAATCCTTGTATGAAACTCATTTCTATTGAAAGAAAGCATTTTTTCTTCGTTTCTATTCTAATTTGACAAGGTGATTTTTTGCAAACAATTTAATGTGATTTTAGTTATATATTGAAATATGAGAACCGTGTTTTGCAAAGGCTGTATTGAATACGATTTTCGACTATATGACAAGAGTGTATTAATTATTCAACCAAGGTATACATTTCTGAAATTATCAAGCCAAAAACGGATATCAAATGTTCATTCAATCATGTTAAACTTTAAAAGAAAATTTAAGCAAAGGAAAAGCATACGACAGTCTCATGATTTGTCATTCGGTGAGTAATATATGTCGAAAGATTAGGATTTATTGTACATTTTTACCTTTCTTCTAAAACAAAAGATCAAAATGCTATGTTTGCGTTTAAAAAAGTAAAGTTAGGATTTTGAAAAACCAAATAAACAGATAATTATAAATTTTGATCGACAAATTTCTTAACTTTTAAAATAATCCGATTATTATTACTATCCGATTATCATTTACAGACATTTAGCTAAAGGGAAAGGGACTATAATAATATTTATAAAAATAATAATAATAATTTCGTCCTCACATTATGTAATGCTTTCAAGACTGTTAAAAATATCCTGCGATTTATAAAAACCACAGATGTGGATGAAACAATATGACAGTGACAAAGCTGTGTCTCACCCAACTTACATGGATGTTCGGATGAATTGTAATAGCCAGTCCATTTTGAAAAAAAAATTTAAATTTGACATCTTCGTCGACACGATGTTCCTCACAATAAATTGTGTGTAATTTATTTTATTGGGTACACAAGATTTCCTGTTCCAAAAATACATACATTCAAAACATGTTCCCAGTCTTGATCCAAGATCGGCCTTGGAAATTAAATTAGATTTCCAAGAATAAAGATTTTGTAAATATGAAAAATTGACGTTTTGTAATATTCAAACTACTGAATATATTTCTACAATCATATTTAATAAAAAAAAATACAATACTTATGGGCATATTTTACACATGTATGTAAATAAATTTTGATTTAATGAGAGAATTAGCCTTTAGAATTACCTACAGTGAGCTTAATGGTTCTCATTTAAAGTTATTACAGCTTATGAACATCTGCTGGAATTTTAGGAATTAATATCAAGGTTCATAATTATTTCAATATTTGATTATTTCAATGCAGTAAGTATTGCGTTGTTTCAGAAAGTAGTAGTTAGTACTAGACAATGTTTCCGCAAAATAAAAATTATATGACAGCAAGAGTAAATCCGTAAGTAATTTTCTTCTTCCTGGCATCTATCCCACCTTTAGCCAGGGTCTGCCTTCCTCCTGAAACTTCTCCACTTTGCACGGTCTTTGGCATCCTCGGTGATAAGTCCATTGACTCTCATATCCTGCTTCACAGTGTCCAGCCATCGCCTCCTTGGGCGTCCTGGTGGTCTTGCTCCAGGGACAGACATTTCAAGGCAAATCTTTCCGACGTAGTTCTCAGGCAGGCGTGCATCGTTCCATACCATCTCAGGCGACTCTCTTGAAGCTTATCCGCTACGTCACGGACTCCAAGACTACCTCGGATAAATGTGGTACGTACGCGGTTAGCCCGCGTCACGCCACACATCCACCTCAGCATCTTCATCTCTGTAACGTGAAGCTCCTGTGTGTGTCTGGACAGTGCTGGCCAACATTCGCTGCCATATAAGATAACCGGTTGCAAGCAGCGCTGATCCGGGCTTGGACATCGTGATCGATGCCTCCGGACTCATGCAAAATAGATCCAAGGTACCTGAACTTTTTCGACTTAACGGCTGGTTCAGTACCAATATGGATAGTGCAAGAGTCTGGGTTCCCGCAAGCCATGTACTCGGTCTTCGTCACATTTAGTTTAAGACCACCGTTCTCAAGCGTGCACTTCCAGAGGTTTACTTTCCGCTCAAGCGTCAACCGGCTCTCGTCAATAAGCGCTAATTTGTATTCTGAAAATCCCAAAAAATCCGTATATGAACATTCTTATGATTTATGATGTATGTATGTCAATAAAAACAATTATTTACAATATAAATAGGTTTTCGAAGGACTTTGGTTTTGATTAAAATTCAAATGCAATTCACTCTAAGTAATAGATTTACCAAATCCTAAGATAGTAAATATATCCCTAAGCTTCTAAGGATTTGTTGGAACTCCTATGACCAACCAGTTTTGGTTTTGTTTTTTCATTTCACTTTTATTCTGCAAAAGGAATCTTATTTAAAAATTTGTTTTATACTTAAATATTTAAATGATTCTACCATCGCTTTTGTAAATTTGTCACACATATTGCTGTTTGAAATTTTTGAAGAATTAAAAAAATAATAATAATACAGATTATTTACATATTATTAGCAAAAAAATATTATGGTTCTTGAAGTTTTGCAAATATATTTTTTTTTTAATCCATAGACAATATTTTTTTCTCTTTAAGCTTTGTGATATTGTAGCAATTAACAATATCTCAGTTTACAAGAGACTGCCAGACCAAACGTTTTTTTAGTTGGCCTCTTTCTGCAAATTTGACCGTCCTGTTTGTATAGCCTGGTTAAGGCCTAATTTCAAATGTTACACCATTCAAAGATATTTACCTCTGGAGTCTGGACTCGGGTCAACATATGTCCATTAGATAAAATGTTAACAATCTTAAAATATATGATGAGACCCGCTCGTCTTAGAGAATCATTGTCCCTGTAATCAATATACATTTATTAAACTAGATTATCTTTTACAGACTTTATCACTATATAAATGGCTTCACGCATTGTGAAATGTTGGCTAAGTACCGAAGATCCTCCTGTTACAGTAAGTATTTTGGTTTGTTTTTCAGAGTGACTTTATTGAATTGACGTTGTGCGTTGACATTTGAACATTTTAAATCTAAATACAAAACAATAGGCTCACTGTAAATAAGTCCTCTCTATATAAGTTATAAAACAGGCCATTTCTCGATGATATCAAACTCTTATTCTATACAAAGAGGCTGTTAAAAATGAATGGTAATGAAGCGATGTAGGCCATAATTTAAAACGAAAAATCTAGCTTGTTAGTGTTACGGATAAGTGTATAAATTAAATATTATTCTGTTATGAAACTCGAATATTATTTTTTATGAAATTTTATGAAAAATATTCACTAATTGTACAAAACTTTTGATAATAAAGTTATTGTTATTTTAAAGTTTAAAACGAGAATTTCATTTTCACTTATTTATTATGGAACCGTGCTATTATGCATGTTGTATCTGTATTGACTAGACGGTTTACAATTTTATCACTTTTCCATTATGAATTCAATGAATTGTAGTTAAAATATTATCTATATGTGGAAAAAATTTGCAACAAACTATCGAAGCGAAACGATTTTTTTTCTGAACCTATAAAATTGATAAAAACTAAGGCTTTTTTATCGTTTATGTCACTAAGCTTCGTGTGTGTGTAAATAGAATAAGTAATTTTTTTAGGTGTACAATATATATAGTGTTCCGTGTATTTTAGTTATGTAGATTATGATATAGCATTTATTTTTATTAGAGTACATATGAGGATGAGGATTACTTTCATGTCATCAATATATTATATATTTTTTTTATCTTTATAATATGATGAAATATTTATCTCTTATAAATAATAATGATGTGATATAATTAAAATGAACTTAACCGTATACAATTTAAATAATTAAAAAATAACTGCACTGCACTTTTTGAACACAGGAAGCGAAAAATATTACGTTTGTATTTAGTTTGTTTAGTTTCGGCTTAAAAAAATTAGTAGATTTCTTTATTCATAATAAAGCTTAGTTAGGAATTGTTACATATATTTTTTGTTTCATTCTTACGTACGTTTTTATTAAACGGTATTTTCATGAGAGATTTAAACAGTGTTATAAAAGCGGTTATTTCCGAGTGGTGTGAAATTTCACAAAGAGGAAATATATAAATAAAACTCTATACACGTTGCGCTAATTTACACAAAAAATATAAAACTACCTCCCCTTGGCCCGGTTTCAAGTGGACGCTTTTTCTCTGAAACCAGTAATAATTAAAGTTATTGATTTCCACGAATTATTCAGTCAAGGCAAAGTAAATGGTATCGACATTCGATACAATAAACGAGGGGAAAAACCTGTTATTTAATACGTTTGTAACATATGCTTAGGAGTAAGCGTTTATAAGCAAAAAAAGGAAATATAACAATGTTATTACTACGCACTCGTGTTTCATGTTTATAGTTATAATATTTATCAGCTAGCAATATATTTTGCAAAAAAAGTAGCTCTATTTTTAGTTGCGTTAATGCACATAACTAATATCGTCGAACAAACGATATCTCAATGACATTTAAGTCACTTTGGCGTTCGTCTTATCGTGGTATGGTACAAATGGTGTTAGAATTTTCGCAATGGCGCCAGTGCTATTTAGAATTAACAACAACAACAAACAGCAGCCAAGAAAATAGCTTCACCTGATCGTATATGTATATACTTATACAATACAGTATAAACATATATAATACTGAATTTACTAGATATTTCAAGACAAAGACATCAAATATTCAGTAACATATTATGTTCAAAAGAAAAGTTCAAAACAAAAGAAAAGATCATCGAACAAATCCTAAAAACACCAAAATGTTAATCATTACACGATATTGAAACTTTACTACCGATATACATGTCTTCATAAGAATTTTTCATAAAGAGTAGATAGGATATAGTTTAGTTTACTATTGTTAATTTATCGTTACACCTACCAAAGACCAACCCACCCTCAGTCGAAAGTTAGCGGGCGCCGGCGACAGACGTTTGTGGCCTTCGTAGATATCTCCGTGAATTTTTAATATCGATGTTTTAAAACCTCTCCCCTGACATATAAAAATACTTTTATCTTAGAAAACATTAACAGTAAAGTGAAAGTTTATGATAAATCTTTGTGTATGTTTTTTTTCTTGGTGTCTTAAGTTTTTGAATTGATCAAGAGAAAAAGTCTCCAAGCGGACGTACTGAAACTTATTCATCAAGACGGTAAGTTTTATTATGATAGAAAGTAATATCACAGGCACACTATCGAAACTATCTTAATATATGGTTCAAATTCATGTGGACTACAAATCACTTAACAATCTCATAAAGATTAAACTGAACAGGTGCTTCCAATGGATCATTTGAATTCGGAAACAAATTTAGACAAATTTTAATCCAGCATTTGTAGTTTTATATAAATTATTTTTATTATCTCTTATTTTTTCTTATACTTGTTAAGTTTATTTGTATTAAGGGAACGCGTTAAATCTTTCGCCGTATGATATATGAATTTTCATACATCTAAACCTCACATTAGCCATATTAAGACCATACACCCACATCCTTTAACACCACGATATTTAAACATTAATCACTTATTATATTATGACGCAATTTACTTTTTAATAATGATGAAAATCTTGTTGTGTAGCATGTGCGAACAGATAATTATTTTTACATAATTATGTCACGACCTCAGTTACATGTTACTTTAAATATTAATGATACACCTATGTTATTGATTCATTTAATAGTCGTGGCGTTTTAAGTGTATTAATTTATTTTATTCATACATTCAACTTCAGATCAAAAGATAAGTAGTAAAAAATAACATTGTTAATGTATTTTTACAGATTTGGTGAGATTCAAAACAATTTCACTACTTAATAGGTATTAATGTTAAAATATACATTTGTATCGTTTACATTAATCTAGCTTTGTAATGTATACTGTTCGCCTAAAATTAGATCGACCTGAGTTCCTAAGACAACTCCCTGTTTAGACTCAAGATACTTAAAGAGCCGTATTAATGGCTGATGTTCTCTAATACTCGTTTAATTATTAATAGAGACTCGCATTTATGTACATCATTTAGTATTTAATACATACATAAATGTATTTACATATGTACACATGTTATTTAATGAATTCGGATTACACGGGTAAAACTTTTTGACCAATTGTTTCGTTTTGTTATGCTTTTTATTATATATTTATTTTTTCCCACTATGTTACATCTTAACATTAATTGTGAAATGTAATCGCAAAGGTCATCCTAGGTAATTTGTTATGTGATACGAGCGATAAAGTAAATAAACATACTAATAAATTGCTTGATTTCGTGTTATGAAAGAAAAGAAAGGGTTTTGTACAAAATATGTATTTAAAATGTTCAATGACTTCGTGTGTTTTGCAGTTTATGCATTTTTTTAATACCCTGTTGAAGGCTACATAACTGGAGGAGATAAGAGTTCAATAAATACTATTTCATCTTAACTTGACATTTTAATAACTCATTTTTAATAGACATAGTGATGAATATATGGCAAGTATATTTAGTACAAAGCTTTATTAGTTGTCCATCGATTTTGAGAGTTTCATATAGGTATTAGTAGTAGACATTACAGCAATAGTTTCAATACTTTCATTATTATCTTCCAGTATGAAATTTCCATACTATATATGTATGTACATGTAAAGGATAAACCATAAATCAATCTTTTCTTAAGGAATACTGGTTCGGATCAGTGACCAAGTTAAGTATATATATGTAACACAGCCCAGAGAACTTTGATAGAAAACGCCTTTGAAAACGAGCGTTAAATAGATGTTATTATATAGCATACACTTCGCTATACTGACTTTGTGTATTGAAATTTACTCTGGGTAAATGTAAATTTTCATGAAACTCGGTAATAACACAAACATTCATATTCCAAGTTTCCGTATTTCAAGAAAAAGAATTTCCATGTTGTTTAACCATCTATGCACGCTCTCGTTTACGTCGTTGGAGCTTCTTCTAACCTGTCCTACTTTTGAAGAGACGCTCACTATTCTGACAAGTTACAAAACGATTATACTCATGCAATTTTATGTAGTTTGCATATTGTGCATAAAAGATGATTTCATTTTATAATAAAATTAAATTTCACATTTGTAAAGTATAGAACTTTGGATTCTTTTACCCGCCCAGGAGTGATGTATAAAATATTTTGTTTTTTTTTTTTTTAATCTGTATTATTTTCCTGTGTTAATACATAAAAGGAATGTGTAAGTTTTCATGAGTAAGCCCCTATCATTCATATATTTCAAAGTAGTTGTGAGTATTCAAAATATGAATTGATAGATTCTCATTTTAAATCAAAATCTTTGATGACTTTAAGGAGAACAGGTTTGCGTTTAACGGAACTCCTCTGAAATAAAATTTTAAACAACCCTCCTGTTTTAAATTCTAATGAAATATTGTAATTAGTCTTGGGATTTATAATTTCTCCTGCAAAATTTGTCATACGATTTCCATTTTTTTTTTAATCCAATCCGTGGAAATATAAAGAATTTATATTTGTTTTATATTTTTGGGTTAAATTCAGAGCTAAAGTCAAAAGTGTATTGTTTCTATAGATGTTATAAAGAAAATGAGTTGTCAGGGAGGATTCAGGTGTAGAAATTCCGAGTGAATACAAGTTTAATTTGACATTTTAAAATAATATATATATTTAAGTTACAAAACACATAGTACATACAAAAAACCGTTGAATAGAATATATTCAATTTTAGAAGTATGTCACTCTGACAGTCTGACGTGAAATGTGCCAAGAGATTTTTATCTTTTCTGTTTTTAGTGTCCATAGTTAATTAAAAGCTTGAAAAAAACTACTGTATTACTATTGAGCAATTATTTTTTTCAGATTCGAGAAATAATAAAAGAAAATATTAAAATAAAGATGAAATGAAAATGAAAGTAAAAGCTTATGTAAAACATTATTTATTAAAAATATAAAGTTCGTTGTTTTTTTTTTCACATTATTTATCGGGGAAATATCGCTTCGCTATCGCTTTATTTTGACTCATTAATATATTAAAAAGAAATGTTTTTTAAATTTTTTAATTAAAATAAAAGTCAGAAAGGTATATATGCTACATTCATAAGTATCTTAATCTTTTGTAAGACATGCTGTATTTTCAACGCTATTAAAATGTTGCTACCTCAACTTTATCTGTTTCTAAGACTATCTTGCCTACTAAATTAGCAAAATTAAGTTGAGATTATGCTTTTATGCAATTCAGTATTGTTAAGCTATTAAACATATATAATTATTCTTGCTGATGTAAAAGAATTTAACTAGAATCGCTGAATGCATAGCATACTTACATAAAATATAAAGACGTCCAGTCTGAGTGTGTCAGAAGGAATTGTTGATTTTGTTTTTTTTATAAATTCGACAAAAAAGAGTGTTAGAAAATATTATTAGTTTATTTTAATTCAAGTATAGTCATGTATAGTCATGTTTTGCTATTAACTGATATCTCCATATCCCTTTCTAAATAATAATTAATATTTTTTTTGTCGAATAAAAATCTTATATACTTTTACTGAAATCCTTATAAGTTCAGTTTCATTATGTTTTTATATTTGAATAATTAAAAAGCTGTATGAAAGTGTAGTTATAGTAGTTTTTTAATATCTAGCTAATTTTATGCACTAAATGAGGGTTTTACAAAGTAAATAATTTCAACAACGACTTTAACATTATTAAACAAAACAAATTGAAGTCCTTTGTAACCCCATCCGCTGTACAATACAACAATGTTTTTAAAGAAAACAAAGATAGTCCGTACAATTTTTATACCTCTATGTCTCTTGTGTTTATTTACTTGCGCCGTTGTTGTAGTGATGAAGATGTGAACTGTTTATGTATTGGATAAACATAATCATAAAACAAATATATATCTAAACGGCTTCAAAAACTTTTTCATTATTTAATTTTGTAGTATTTGTTTTGAATAAAAATAAATAACTATTCCTTGAATTTTATTCTTTAATTTCTCATTTATAATATTTGAATGTAATATTTATTGCTTGGATAAAAAAATATCATTGATTTATTTCAAGATTATATTAGAGATGGTCCATTCCATTTCTTTTGTCTTATTCTACTTGTCGCTCTAAATCTGTCTTTACCCGAGAGAGACAACGCTTCCGTTACCCACCTTATGTCATGGTTGTCAGTCAGTCGAGGTGATTACTGGGTCTCTGGTGATTTGCCTGATGAATTATACATGATCAGTCATTCCATTTTCATTTATTCATTCGTTCATAATTTAACATTTAACTAATTGCTTTAATAACGATAATTTATGTAAACAAACAGAATGTATATTAAATTTTCTATTCATACATAAATTCGTCATAAGTAATATAACTGTAAAATTTCGTTAATCGAATTAAGATTTATAACATAAAAGGGTTGCGTAAACATTAAGAATATCTAATTAACATGGTACTGCGTGACACAATAATTTGATATCTAAGCCTACCTTTATTTGATTACAAGCATTACGCGCATAAAAAATGTAATACAATGTGCAGGGAAACTCATAACACGAAATGTAAGATGTCCTTGCAAAACCGTTAAACGATTGACTCCTTAAACTTAGAGAATGAAAATTATCCAACATTGAATTAAACTTTTGTAATATCATAGTTTCAAAATTTTTCAACCATATATCGCATGTCGCATTACAGTCGGCAGGGGAGTAGGGTTAAGGTAAGTGGCGCTAACCGTGCGTTATTTGTGTTTTTATATTTTATGTATTTTACATGTTCCCAAGTGTTTGTTAACTTTTGATCAGTGAGTTAAATAATTTTTAAATTCAGTTTATAATATTTATCTATTACCTATTCAGGTACATAGTTAATACAATAATTCTATTGCATTAACTATGTAAGCGTTTAATCGTAGGTTGAAATTAAAATCAATGGAGAAGGTACATAGATTTGTACCTTCTCCATTGATTTCGTTCTTGTTACTAATTTATTAAGGTAATATTAAAATCTTAGAAATATTCTGTGGATTTGTGCTGTATGATCAGATAAACACAACGCTTCTCATTATTGTTCTTGTTATTTTACGGGTTACTTAGTCTATCCTATATTAAAAAATGTCTTTTAACTTATGTATTAAGTTAGATTCTTTCTTAAGCACTCTCTGTATAGCAATCAATTCGTAAAACAAAATTTTGTTATCACTTTACTAGATCTTATAGACCTTACTAATTTTGTTTACTAATAATGTGACTATCAGCGACAAATAGTGTTTTGTATTTCGGTAAAACCAATATAACGAAATAGTTTATTCATCTCTCCTTTTAGATCCGAGGTCAGATCACTCTTGATTTTCAGGTTACTAGTATTAACCTAACAACATGTTAACATTCAATGTTTGTAACACAATAAAATCTTTATTAATAGACTAAATATATTTTCTTCACACAATCTAAAATTTACTCACGATCAAGTGAAATTTTAGACAAAACCAATCAAGGTATTTCAATTTGTAAATCCTTTCCTGCCAGAAAGAAAAATATATTTGAACCTATATGGAGAAAGACTATTATCGGGTTTATTACAATATTCATGAAACAAATTCTTTGCATTTAATGATATTGAAACTTAATTTATTTATTTTCATTTATTATACCCGTTACATCATTATAACACAATAACACGAGTATTTCATAATATAAATATTTTTTTAATCAATATAATATGACAACAAAATAACATTACAAATTTTTAACTTTTGTTATTTTAATTAAATTTTTAGCAATTGAAATTAAATTAATATTTACAATATAAGTGAACGAGTTCATTAGACATTATTACATAACTATTTGTAGATATAATCTTAGAAACAAGCAATTTGATAGGAATGACATGAATTGTAACCTTTATTTTTTGGATATAAAACGCATAATTAACTTGTTATTTGGAGTAATGTCCAGATCGTGACCAAGCAAAAAGTCCTTACCGAATGTAGGCGTCACCAATGTCACGAAAAGTGACCGGAATAACTTTAATGAACTAATCGAGCAACGGAAGATATACTAAACGGTTTTGGTCATGTGATTGTCGAGGATAATAGGCCATTCATCATTTGAAAAGATATTTAGTAAAAAGAAATATTGTTGTACAATAAAAGATGGCTCAATATTATCTTTTTCACATTATAATTATGATATTGAAATAATATATTTATAGATATACGAATAATCGTTTATTATGTTTGTGTATAGGTAATAACGATGTTATTGTTATTAAAAAGGAAGGGACATCCTTTGGAAATTTCTTCTGAATATAGGTTTGTGTAAATATATACCTTATATATCATAATAAATAACCAAATGTTGAGAAAATAATGGCCTTTATTTATTAATATTTCTGTTGGCATTATCTTTATTGACTTCATGCACATATTTAACATTTAAAAGAAATGATGCACTTTTAGAGATTTGCGAAACGAGTTAGTAATTTATTCAAAAGTCAGTTAAACCCAGATCAATGGGTTACTTTTTTTTATAGACAATCTCATTATAAGACAAACGCGTAATTCAAGGTATGCTGTCAAATAAGAGCTGAATAAGTTTACAGCAAACCAAGTATGCGCGTTTCCGTAGCCGTTTTAATTAAGTTCTATATTAAGAGACAGTTATGAATTAATTATTCTAAATGTTACATAAAATTTTATGAATAGTTAGTTAGTGTATTAAAATCCAACATACTAAAATTAGTTTATGTAAGAATTATAAGGCTTTGTATTCGATACCTTGTGGGATATACTCCTTGACCTTTGAAAGTCGGTGGAAATGATTATTTATGTGTATATTATCTTTGCATATTATTTATAACGTTCTAAACGGTCAACAAATTTAGTTAAAATACGTGTATACGGACAAATAAATACGTCAAATTGTGGCCTTATATTATATTAACATAAATGAACGTTTTGATAAATTTATTCATAATTTTTTACCAAGGTGTCCTGATCCGCGGATTAAAAAGCAAAGCAAAGATTACAGATATCTTAGTTTACAAATTAATTGAACACTTCATTATTGTTTTCCATTATTTAAAAATCAAATAAAACAAAATATTTTTTGCCTTATGTTAAAGTAAGTAAATAATACTTTCTTCTTATTAAATAGAGAACGAATAAGCTAAACAGCCAGACCGTATGAGTGGAAAAAGTCACCGTCCACGAAACCTGGAAACTCTGAAAAGTTATCATTGCTCTTCTAAACATTAATTTGAGAATACATTTTCTAGTCGGAGGTATTTGGAAAATTACTCAAAATCTCTTCATAGTACATGAGATAAAAAATGTACAATAAGGCTATACCCATCAGTCGCAGGGTTATGCGAGGATATCATTTCAATAAAAGATTCAAGAAATATCTTGATTAAATGATTTGTTGTTTTTGCATTTATTATGTAATTTATTATGTACACTACATTTTCACTACAGGTTCCGATTCCTTTACAGCGATCGTGATCATGGGTAGAAATGGTCAAAGTGCGAGCATTTTTTTTTTCATTTACTACACAGAATAAGCTAATTGTGTTTTCATGTTTGATATTGGCTTCTAGGACAACAGATTTATAATTTTTGAGGGGTTCCCAGGTGTTAGATAATTACCAGCTATCTTCTGTATTGAAATGTGTGCATCTGAAGTGGCAAAAGTGCAATAAAAGTGTTGCAAAGGTAGTTGTCTAAAGCTTTACTACCACCATGCTGAAAACAAAGAGCAGTATGAATAGTTATTATGGGGAAAATTATTTTTTTCTGGGCATTAATTTTGATTGAAGGTAAAATATGTTCTACCTTACTAAAATAGCAAAACATGACGCAGGGGGATTAATTCATATTGAAGTTCTGTGAGATTGTCTCTCGCTTTGAGTCGACCCATTTATGTAAATCGATGCTTATCCACAAGACGAAATTTATATTTCATTTAAGATATACGACAGTAATATCAAAGATGTTACCACACAAATTTTCCTGGGTGATTGTGTTCAATAAATCTTTTTGTGTAATATTGATTTCTTATCGGATTTAGTAGATTTTTCCATTGTTTCATCATCTTAGTTGAAAATTACCTTAACTTTTTCTATTTATAAAATTTACATAGATTACATATTTTTTCTCATTAAGAGCTATGTTTGAAAACACGATTCCTTGATAATTATTTGTATACAATTGTACACGTCTTATTCTGTCGTAATATTTTCTAATTCTATTCTGTTTTTGAGGATACTAGGAATTCTCGTATTTTTTAACTTAAACACTATATTTAGATGTTTTGGAAATCATCGTCGTGATGTACACATCAATAAATTAAATAGACTTGACTTTATGCTCCATTCTATCTCTCTGGCGTAAGACTACGAGCACAAGCCAGTATGTTGTTAATATCAAAGTGAGTTTCCAGGCTCGTTAATGTAGATAATGTTTTATTTGCATGCAATTGTATAAAAAAATCTAAATTTTAAAGATGTCTTTATAAGTCTTCACGTTGTAGTATATAATCTTAG
>DVQP01000478.1:0-22394 GCA_018231745.1 Danaus eresimus
AATACATCTGTTATGGTTTTAATTAGAGTTTTAATAAGTTTTTTTTTTAGTAATACTAAGATTAAATAAAAACAAACAAAGTATGGTTTAAATTGAATCTTTACAAAATTTTCATTTCATACCTAAGATGAATAAATTCATGAATAAAAATAGGATTTATTTTACACAAACTAATTGTTTTTTCACGATGTCATCTCACAAAATCACAATGACATAAAAGTTTAAAACATCGCAGATTTAAGGAAATTTTGAGAGATGTATTTGATTTAATTATATTTGAATAAAATATACAAAAGAATATAAAATCCTTTATCAAACAAAAAACAAATATATTTGTCTTTTATAATTATGCATGCATATGTTTTAACTTTGTTTGTGATAGTGTGAGAATGGCTCTGTATTGAAGAACGCGAAAGATTTTACAAATACTGTAAGTTCTCTAAATATTTCAAACATTATTAATTTTTACATCAATATCGAACGTTCTAAGAATAGACCACCCTCAATCGATCTATCTGTGGCAGGGCTAAATTATTTATATCAACCGTGTTTTCTGTATGACAATTTTAAATTACTAACACCGGTTGTCTTTCCGATAACTCCTTCATAATGACCGTTACAAATTTTATAGATTCACTAAATTCACTTAATTATCATATGTATCGATAAGCTTCAATAAGTCCTTCATATCACTTAATAGCTGGTCAAATAAAAAAGGGAGACTATATTTAACGTACTGGTTCGTTTTGAATACGTTTAAGTGACTTAGTTAAACAAAAAATAAAATGCAAATTTTTATAATTTATTTCTTCGCAATCACAATAAACTGCATTAACGTAAGTAACTTATATCCTGGCAGAAGTTCATATTCGACAGTTATTTAGTATTAATGCGATATTAATTAATAAACATTCGTTTAACTTCCCAGTCCCAGCAAAGGGACGGTTGGATGTAAATTTAATAATAATAAAATTGAACGAGATATAGATATTCTTCAGCGTTTTTTTTTATCTCATTCCAGCCGACCGGACGTCGTGTGACGTTACTGCTTTTTGGAACATGTAAATCCGACTGAAAACATGGACATTTATTTGGTGATCTAACTGTATATTTGATTGACATTGGCCTTTTTAAGAATCAGATGTAGCGTTACATCGACACGTTTGATATACGAACAATTATATTAGACTTCACTTTTATTATGTTCCGTAGGAACTAGCATTTAGTTTCTTTGGATGGTAATGATTTTATTTATATTGTATATATTAGATCATTTTGCATGCGCCGGCGCATATCTGTGTTTCGTTTCGCGAGCTTTTGTCTCCTTATTTGCATATATAATAACATACATACATACAGATTAATTCAGTATAACAATTATAACTGTCATATGACGATGTTGTATAACATATACAAGTTATAAAGACTTGTGGAATATATTTATATATATTTGAAAATAGTAAAAACAGAAATATTATACATTTTTTTCAAAGTAATCGCAAGCGCAGGCTGAGTTTCATTATACAACTGAATATATAAAAAAACCGTAGGGGATTTTATAATATGTAAACGTACTCACCAAAATCAATTGACATATGGTATAATACATAAAACTCATGAACACACCTTGTTTCTGCTGTGAAGTTGTTGTTTCTTTGTCAATGAAAGTGAGAGCGAATTCACTGTTTTCAATGTTCAGAGGTGGTGCGTGAACGCATGAAGCGGTTATGCCGCCCCACACGTCCATATTCCAAGCATAACATAAGTATTCCAACACACCCGCCGCCTTCCGCGTACCGAGTCGCACTGAACACTAAAGCTTTTATGATAGAGCTTGAGATCTCGCCGCGACCGGCCCACGCGCCTCTTTCAACGCCAGTGACACCTAATGTACTGACATTTCATATTATTGATAGTAAATGTTTACAGAACAACAAATTATTATATCGTCGTCGACTTGACGCTGTTCTTGTTAAGCTGTGTCCGTCACTAGGGACGCTAAAGTTTTTTTAGTTAGCTATAGACTTGTATTAACGTATGATCTATTTGTGTCTTGTAAATATATGCATATATAAGATAATATATACATATATATATATGTGTGTACATAAAGATGTCGGGGTGAAACCTTCAAAACACTTATTGAATTTCAAGCCACAATTTGTAATTCTTATAAGAGCGCTGCTGTCGATGACGCGGGCTCGTCCCAAGCAAAAAATAATGTTTTTCAATAACTACGTATACTTTTACTGTAAATCTATTTCTTGTTAATTGTTAGATGTATCAGTCGTACTTGAATAATAAAGCGATTCGATATTAATATCGTTTGAATACTAAACTGTACAACCGGACGTCATTGTGGAATCATTTTAATATATAATGAATGGCTGAATTATTTCAGTCTTGGTATATACAGCGACATTAGTTACTTCTACTTCTCCGTTTCTTCCGTCTAGATCCTAAACAATGTCTGTCACGTGGAGTATCTTACTGGATAATAGACTGTTTATTCTCTCAAAGGCATCCTTTTGATTATCTTACACATTTTTCCATACTAACATCGCCTAATCTGATTGATATAGTTTTATTTTAAACACTCATTGACAGTAAGACGGTATATATTAGACAAACCGTGACACACCGAGTTTCATACATATAATGACTTTTCCTATAAATTAGTATGACAATTACACCCTTTATTCAAAGGTTTTTAACTGTAGACTATTTCAGGGAAATGATATTGCATAATACAGTAACATTTCCATTTATAAATCTTCGTATTGTTCTGTTGATATTTGAAATCGAATTATACATAAAGATAAATAAAAAATACAAACATTAAAGTTCCATGCATATTATATAAGAAATTCACATATATTTTTTAAAAAATATATAAAAGTCGGAAGATTTTAAAGCCATCTATTTTCACCCGCGTCATGTTTGCTCTGAGATTGAATACTCGTCCAAAATTGTGTTTATCATTAGTATAAAATTATATCCCTAATTAATTACTCCTTAATATTATAACTGTGAATCGTATTTAGTTACAAAGTGGCCCAGTTTGTGTTAGCGACCTATTATTGATAATTATATAATTCAAATACTATAGTTAGCGAGCGTTCAATATTTCAACACCGTGCGAGCCAGCACGTTTGACATAAAAGCAACTGCAGAATAATTTATCCCTGTGGCTAGTTGTTTCGTAGGTCGCAATGAGTTTTGGCATAAAAAATAGAACAAAACCATCGAAAACATCTCTTAAAATATATGAGATTATCCTTTGAGACAAATAATCGACTGGAGCTCATTTTAATTCTTTAGCTTTACGAAGTTAGGGGACGCGGACTTGTATCACGTACTGCCCTGGACATAGGAAACCGCGCTTTATCAGGCATTAAGTTAATTATATTTTATGAGAGCATTTGAATATCATGTAGGAGAAAATCACTTCCAATTTGGGCGACTTCAAAGCAGAGCTGATTGTATCAGAATTCGCGTAGCCCAGCCAGAGTAGTCCACTCTCTATCTTTACATAGCAGTTTTTGTATTGAAAACTAAATTAATAACGAAATATAAAACACGCTGGCGACGTAACTAATTTTTTTTTTTTAAATTAACATGTTATATACATGCTTAAACTTATATATGTATTATGAATATAGCGTTAGACGACAACAATGTACGGATCTAAACAAAGGCTGTTTACTTGAGTGTGTCGTAAAATATAATTAAAATGAATTCTGCAATCTAAGGCTGTGTGTACTTGTGTCATGTAAAAAGCCCAACTCTCCATGGCGTTTGCGCAGGAAGCAAACTTATACAGTTCAATGAACCCGGTATAGCTGTTAGATAGTAATTTAAATGAAATTCAACCTTATTATGTGCAAAGATGATTTGAAATTCACTGTCTGGAAAGTTGTGTGAGTGTTAGCATCTAATCAAACTTGTTGACGCGCACGAGCAATAAACTTTGTACTCTATTCCATTGTGATAGTGTTATCTCTCCTTTGATTCGGTTGAGCGAAGGTTCTGCAAAGCAGTGCCATTAGTGGATAGGCCAAGCTGTCTCGTAAGATTTGCTGATAACAAAGATTAAGTTCAGAATTAGTGCTGGAGGTGGCTCTTCGACACACAATATTCGACGAATATATTTTACGTGAAGTCATTGATATTTTAATTTTATTTATAATCAACTAAAACTCTATTATTCCACACTAATAACTCTCGCGTTATAACGTCTTTAATATATATATATATATTATACCTTTAAATTATATATTAGTAATAATTTTCTTTAATATTGTATATCATTAATATCTCGATCAACCCGAAATACCTCTTATGAATGAATGTTTTCATATTCATTTCGTTGTTAAACGAAAGAAATGTTCGAAATTATTCGTTCCTTATAGATTGCTACACATAGTTGAGGTCAATATATCCCATAGCTTAGCCGGTCCTAGAAGATACACAGTGTTCTTCCCTACATAGCAGATAGTACAGACTCGAGGTCGGTATGTTTATCTGTCTTATACTAAATAGCTCGCAAATTTAGTTATAACTTAACCCGTAGCGTAGCCAACTAAAATAAACAATTGTTATTCACATAAAGCAAAAAATAATAACTATGTAAACAAAAACAACAGTCCGATAAAGATATTACAAGCAAACGCAATGTTTTTTTATTGATAACTTTTCTCAGATGATTAGTATTACCGTAGATTATTTAACGGGAAATTTCGTGTAGTTTAACTATGGAAACTAGTGTTAAGCTTGCATATTAAGTGTGACGTGATATAATGATTATTTTGGTTAATTTTGATAATCCCGATATAAAGAACAATACATTACTACACACGGAATTACTTCAAATTCACATCTTCGATTACTTTTCACACGACGAAGACGATTTCAAAATGTCCGTCAGTTTGTAACGTCATTCATTTAAAATTTTTACTATATACTATATACATACGTAAAACTATAATTTTAGCTCGTGAGCTGATCTTAATACGCTAAAGTCGCTTCGAGTGACGATATTAGTGAGGGGACCTCAAGCGATAATGATATTTATAACAAATGACCTTCACAAATATGCACAATGTGCACCAGAAGCTGTCTGGAATCAGAAGTAGACGGATAGACATCTGGATGTATCAATGTGTGTAACAGGTCGGAACCGAGCAGACGGCCGACCTGATGGAGGCAGTACCGTCGGTCATGGACATCCACGACACAGTTTTGTGGATGTGTGGCCCCTTGATTATGGCAGAGGGTTAGGAAAAAGTGGAAAATCGAGGGAAAAGGAAACAGTCATCCAGCTCTCTCACTCATCGGACGAAACGCAGACATCAAAGACTATCTCACGCCGATCATCTATAAGAGTTATACTCCCCTGATCGAGCCACTCCATATTAGAGCTGTAGTAACTTGACCACAGCCAGGCTCTACCACCTCAAAAGATTTAATGTAAATATATGAGTGCTTATTTTTTCTTGTAGCTCAGACACGAGCTATAATTTAACAGTTATACATTATATGAAGTCGGGTGACACAGGCTGTATTCATCTCACTACCGGGTGGTGATCAATGTAAAATATTTATTATTTATATAAAGTTCATTAATCTCTTTCCGAGCGCATCCAGAAAATAAAAGGTTTTAAACTATTTGTTTCAACGTATCCCAAATCTTGTACCGCTCATGTCTGTACGTTGTCTTATATTAAGAACTTTCCCTACATTTTGGATTACACTATCGTAACAAAGACATCAGAATTTGTATAAAGCTCTACTATCGGTTACCCGCGGTTATGGAACATCAAATCATCTAGTAACAGACACTTTCATATCGTCCGTCCATCACCCCGTTTGCTGTAGAATAAAGGAACAGAAACATCGGCATTATGTATTAGTAAAACAATAAAAACAAACGTAGTAACTGAAAAACTTAATTTCATCTGGATTGATCTTGTATCCAAAAACAGTTCAAAACCATATTATATCCAGCTTACAGCACAGAGTTTATTTGTAACAATCTATAGAAATCGATATTTCATAAATGGTGCGGTAAATAATTATCTATTATCAAATAACAATTTGCCTGTAACTGGGCATATCAATATTTGTCGCGCCGCATGAACCGCAGCATGAGACAACTTTAAGCTCTATGTTGCAGTACCAGTGTACTTTACATTTACTTGCCTGGAGAGTTCCCTGAAATCGGCGACTCAGGATCCTCACGGAATCTGTAATTTGAAAGTCATCGGTTTATTTTAACATAATTTATTAACATTTGAAAATATACATTTCGGGTAAATTATAACGATTCCAATACAATCGTTCCAATCAAGATCTGGGGGAAGAGATTACAAATGCGGTTCCGGCTTGCACTCGGACATTTGATAATAAATGAGGCGAAATAACTGACAAGCGTATCTGAGACGCGGATCATATACAAAGTAAGTGACAGTAGCTTTGCTTACGTACTAACAAAACTAATATATTTTCGATTTTACTACGCGATTTTTTATTACTTTAAAACTACATAATACCGACGTTTCGGTTACTTTACAGCAACCGTGATCACGGGCAGACAAGATGTCAGACGATTGCTGTAAAATAACCGAAACGTCGGGATTATGTAGTTTTAAAGCAATAAAAAAACGCGTAGTAAATCCGAAAATATATTAGTTTTATTTAAATGACTAACGAAAATCTTAGATATCATTATACTTACTAACAACTAACGATTGTTAAACAGCGGTTTAAACAAATCTTTTCGTGCTGCGTCCCTTGTTTTACATTTGTTTAGTTTTAATTTTTACTAATACCTACATAACACTAAATTGCAAATCCGGTACGAATGGCATATTTCATAAATATATACATGTATATAAAATTGAAGTAATCTTTCTGTTTTTTTTTCTTCAAAACCAACAGAAATGCACCTAAAGTGGGTTAAAATTAAAGCTTACATAGACACTCCATTCGTCTCCGTTTCATTAAGTACCTGACCTATATAAGCCATAGACATTTCATAATTTCATTTCTGTCACACAAACAAAATTTAAAACGCCACAATAACACAAAATACGTACAAGTAAACATCATTTTTATAAATGTTAATGAAAGTAACGGCCATTGTCTATTTATATAAAGAACATTTGAAAAGTAACAATATGTTTCAAGTGCTGATAAATTGACAAATATTTTAATATTTCCATCCGACTGTAAGTACTACAAATCCGCATGTCCATCTTAATTCCAATAGATTAAAAAGCAATAAAGTTACTTGAAAGGTACCGGTGTTCTAGATGTTTATTAAATTTTAATTATAATAGATATATTTCATGAAACTCAAAATTCATCGGAAGCGGGACTCAAAGCGCTGAACGGTATTAAAAATGTGCATTTTTTTCTTCTGCAGCCGGAGCTATATTAAAATTTTCGCATCGGAAAGCACATTGTTATTAAGTTGCAGCTTCTGAAGAGAATTTTCCCATATCCAGTAATAAAATTTTATTTCATCGTAGAATTTTTCATTTTTATTAACTTATCAACGGCCAGCTCGGAAATGAAAAAGGAAATTTTCAAATTTAGAATGCTAACATAAAAAAAAAACAATTACAAATATTCCCGTCCGACATATTTATACGTGGATGCGTTACAGTCTGGGTAAAGAAGAGCATTATCAATATGGCTTGTGATCCTGCATAATGGTGAGAATATTGACCTCGCATTATTATTTTATGCCGTAAACCTCACAATATAAGACGGACAGAGCCGTGAGACATATGTTTTTTATATGTACAGAATATATATTTGGTTTCGTGAATAAACAGGGCCAGTAGGTTACGGGGGAGTCTACAGAATCAAGGACATATCTGCTTTTTTCGATAGTTTTTTCCGCCAGCCGAGGCAGAAGTGCGGCGGACCTATGAAATTTAAATTGTAAATTTACAAAAAAATCACTTATGCATTAAACTCGATGTCGATATTTTTCGAGCGCAGTGAATTATATTCACAAATTCATCCGTAACAAAGACAATATCGGAACGAAGAAGTATTTAATGTGTTTTTTTTTTTAACCGGCACGAAGGTTCTATAACTAATGAGGTGGGATCCATTGTTATCGTTCAACATCTACGAACGAATTTTGTAACGAAAAGAGTATTTTCTGTTATTTATGTTATTAAGTCCGTATAAGAAATAATGATAAAAAAGCTAATTGCGGACATTCGAACACATAATATATTAAATTAGAATAATATATGAAGTGACAAATGACATTTGTTTGAAAGATGAAAACTGCCTTGTGTTGCAATCATACAATTATTAAGATAATATCAAAGAAATCGAAACAAAAGGGACTTAAATTGAATCTATTATTAAATAAACATAGTTAATTTATTGTAAAATCTATATATACTATGTAAAATCTATTTTTTTATATAAATAAAACATTTATATATTTACAGCAAAATTCATAGAAAATATCCGCTCGTCTCTGACCTGGAAATCCGGTTAAGCGTACCCACTCGTTAAGTTACTTCCTGGCGTCTTCTAATTATTAATAACAATTTTCGCTGAAAGCGTGTTAATATAAAAATAACTAAATATATCTTATAATGTTCACATAATATATGAAATACAAAAATATTCATCACTTTCCTATAGAATTTTTAATTATTAATGTTAATTATCAATATGTGTTAGAGTATAAAATAAATAAAACGGAATATGAGCTAATTGAATACTTAACGTCGGACATTAAAAAGCACATGATAAATTTATCTCATGGCAACACCAAGGGAGGGGGGCAATCGCCTCAATGTTAATTGTAATAATCGCATAATGTTTTGTTTCATTTCTACTTAAAAAAAGAGAATAAACAAATATATATATATAACGTAATATATTATAAATTATAAAAGTACATCTGTCGTTTTGTTTGTAATTTATTTATCGGTTCACAAATATATTCGGTTTTCATGGTCGTGTTTCGTACGGCCGGGGAAGTGTTACATATACAATGGTCGGTCATTATACGAAACAGCCCTCCGCTTGCATTACTTGCAGTGGCATTAAATTAAGGGACAAAGAAGTTACATGACGGTAACTAATATTTTACGGATGGGATGTGACGTCATTAGAACTATAACGAATAAATTTAGAATCGATTCCGACAAGCTGGTATTACGTCCTGGGAGCTAACTAAGAAACGATATATACAGGGGCTACAGTTAGTGCTTGGCTCTGATACATCATATATATATAAATTATATCATTTATAGCCATTATTGATTGTAACAATTTGTTTTGATTTCGTAAGAAAACATTTTATCGCAAATAAATACACGAACTGGTCTAAACTAAGCTTCTGGATACGTAAAACCTACTCCCTTTACCATAGACAACAAGTCCAATACTAAAAACATTATTCGCTTCCGGGAGTCCTTAATTTTGGTACAAATCCATTTTTATTGCAAACGTAATTTAGGTCAGCCGGAAGAATCCGATATTTGGGGCAAAGAAATACAAAGGTTAGACCAATTAGGATTTCATTCGGCGACCCAAGGCCGGGATAGGGCGCTTGACAGTGACCTTGTGTCAATACACATTATAGGTGTACATTAAATGATCGTAACAGCACAGTTCGAACAGCGAAGGACGCTCTCAAGGCCACAGGCCGGATGATGTCACTATTGATTAGCGCTATCTATACACATACAACACTAGGCACTCACGTGTATAGATCATCCGCTAAGGTGGAGGAACTCGCTTCCACCAGCACTGAACAGCTCATAACTGCTGATGTGATGTCTTATGACACAATCAATTTATACTCTCATGGTGCGACCTCAGCCCTGGTGCTGTCTGTGTCTGTGATCCTGGAGAAGGATGTCGCATGTCGATACGCGGACAAAGCAAATTTTAACGTTTACACCGGGCTTCCGGATGAAAATCAGAATTGTAGGCCTAGGGCGGGCATTGCGATGTGTCTTTGTGACGCCGACAGTAACCTTATCCACTCCGAACGATGTGCAATCACGGAAAGCCTCACCTCCATTTGCTATACGATGGAACGTCTAAAATCATTCTCAATACGATATAAGAATTCGGAAATATAAGCGTTTGAAACGAACGAAGCGATGTGGTTTGTTTAACGGTATATATGGTCGGAGACATTCATAAAAATAAACAGCCGCCCTTACAAAGTCACTGCATGAGCTATGTAGGCTAGGCCGCATGCGCGTGTTTAACCTTGAGAATATTTCCCGGTTCATGGACAAAAACTCTGTCACCTGTCTTCTAGGTCAATGTGTTTTGAGCACCAAGTACCCATCCTAAAGTATGGAATTTGAGCGCACTTGGCGGCAGCATGTTACAAAGAACGCTGTGATACGTAATTAAAACTTAAATATCTCTGCCATTGAAACGGAATGTTTATTCTAATTGATAAAGATATCAAACAGAAAACACCAAGGAAATACTGTTACGTTTATACAACATAATAATAGTATTTATTTTATTAAAAGAAGATTTTCATATGATTGTATGAGTATTGGTTTAAAGCTGTGACTTTATAATGAACAGACTTATAATTACAGAAATAGAGCTATTAAGTCACAAAAATTAATTTTATATATTATGTACTAGACATTGAAATTTTATCACCGTTGAAATGTCTACCATCCTCTAGCTATTCATTGTTATGGACCTGGTTTCTTACACCGCTACTTCCTACAACATATTGCGTTTCAAAATTACACTTTATTTTACATTCTACTGAAAATTTTGCCCACCAATTCAGCAAAAAACCAGACGGTCTTATGATCAGATATAGAGAATACCAATGAATAAGCATTCCTCGGTACCGCAGCATCGCTCACCACATACCTGTATCGATGTTAGCGTAAATACTTCTTTATATTAAATGGTATTATATTTATTACCCATGCCATATAAAACCAATAATAAATACAAAAAAAAACCTATGAAGATAAAGAGGAATCTTCCGACCAGCGTTTCGATTTGACTAAACGGTTATCCAAAATTATAATCCTGGAAAATAAAGTAATTGTCATTATAAGTAAAATCATGCATATTGGGTGACTATGACTATGACAGCAAACAAATCCCTTAAACTCAGTATCTCACATGATAAAAGCGTAGCACTTAACTATTTTACTCACAAACTTGCCCATTAGAGCTCAAAGTTAAAGCCCAAAGCCAGTTGAGTACAATCAGCAATTCAGCCACTCAATTAGGCGACCAGCTTTAAGTTTGGCGGACTGTTTCACGAGGGCGTATTAAAAAGTTGAGACTGCACCACACAGCACGTGTCAGACAAAGGTTGTGTTTGTTAGCTCTTAATTAATACCGTCCTAACATTTCTCAGATATTTGTGTTTTAATAATTAATTATTTCACAGATGCAGCTATTTAAAACACGCTTTGCTATACATTGAGTATTTGATTAAATAAATTTCTTTGGAAAATAAGGAAGAGTATTTTTTATCGTTCGATCTCATTACGAACGTCATTCATTTTCACCTTTTTTTATCATAAAGGACTATTCTATTTCCGATGGGATCCACTTTTTGTAGGTTCATTGCTTAAGCATTGTCCGTCTTGCTGACTGATATTCATTATAGTTTTTTATATCTGAAGAGAGAAGTCTGATAGACTTTACGTCTGAGTATATTAAATTTAATGTGACGTTTAAAAACTTTTAGTTTCGTCCTTTTAGTAATATTAAAATCAATAGAATGTAGTTGTTATAAATTGTTTTACCTATATATAATGCATAGTATTATTATTATTATTTTTTAACAGGAGCTACATATCTCCTCTTTGCATTTAATTGAATCTGCGTTGTTTTTGTCACCATATGTTGCCAATTCTGACTTCAGTCGAGACTGTTACATTTCATATTAACAATAAGCTAATCCCGGATCGTGTCTCCTCAATCTAGACGACACTCCCAGAATTACTGTGCAAATCATAGCACGGATGAAGGCCACGTAAAAAAAATAACTTTCAAGTTAATATCTCAATTGTATGCTTACTGTGACTAAGCGTCACAGTCACAGTACAAGAAGCTTTAAGAATTCTTCATCCATAAACCTTCGTATAGAATAAAGTTTTAACGTAGTTTAATAAATGATAGACAGTAATATTATCAAGCATGTAGTGTGATAAATCATAATCATGCAGTACATTTTGGTCTTTATTTACAAACAGCGAGAAACCGTAATTCCGAAATATTATTTTTATCAAGAAAAAGAATAAATTAATCCCCAGTCACTCTCCACTAAAGTGTTGTAGAAACAAATTCTTTTAAAACAATGACTTGTATTGTATTTTAATATTATTAATTTCATTAAACATCTTTGTTAAGTTTTCACTTATATATGTACGAGCTATCATTCGTTATATAGTAATTTAAAATATATAATTTTTATATATTTTAAATAACTGGAAACCATATTTCTGAATTTACTGTTATCAAGATAATTGTGAAGATTTGCAAATAAAATTGTGCACTTATTTCAAACTCTTCTTGTACATAAAAACCGAATTATGTTAATATTTTTACATTGTAGAAACATTCTAACTCTTCAACCTTCACACTGATTACGCGTGGATTGTCTATGGATTTGATAATCCAACAAAGGTTTTCGTTGTCGACGTCTTTTAGATGTATGAAGATTGTCTATAAAAACATTAAATAAATCCCTTAATTCCATTCGACAAAACTCCTACGTATCTTCTCCACCAGCACTCAAGAAAATTATTCGTCCAACAAATAAAATTGTTGAAATTCGCAAAATATTATACGATTCCATAACGAGCTAAGCCATAGATTAAATAAAAGATTGTACATTAAAATAAAATAAAAAAAATATGATATTTACTTTTTAAAGTCATTTCAATTGCTTGTATTATGATACAAACAGGAAATAGTGTTGGCTAGACATCCAGCTGGTCAAAATTAAGAATTAAGATTGGAAAAAAAGGTATCTACTAAAAGTTAGTTTAATTATTTTTTGTCACCATTGAATCCCTGATTGATGCTCATCAAACGAATAGACAAATTAGTAGTCATTAATAATATCTCAGGAGACCATTCTTATAATAACAAATGAAAAAGTTTGAGTCAAAGCTAAAAGAACCTTAACCACGTGTAACAGATTTCAAACATAAAAACAAAATGTATTCTTAAGAATAACCCTCATAGATAAAAAACATTTCAGACATTAATTATTACTTCCTACCAAACACATATTAACAGTCCTCCTAAATGACAATAAACATAATGAGATCTTAGATTTTCGCAAGACATTTAACATGCTGATTATCACTACATTATAATTACTTTATATAAAATATTTAAAAAAATAAAAACTTCAATATTTTTGACAGCCACATGTTATATATCTTGTTAACCTTCTGCCAAAATACATTGTTTAAACGACAAACTAGATTTTCACTATATAAATACTGAAACATTAACTTATATTTCATTGATTCAAAAAAACAACACTTACTATAACTATTAATAATTACTTAATCAGTTTCATTTCTCCATATTTTCTAAAATATTTAATGTACGTTTATAATCATTATCATTATCTCTAATCTCTCAAATTTAAAATAAATAATATTTAAAGACTTACATTGCGTACGGATAGGATTTTAAAATTTTACACGACTAATCCCTTAAGTTCTTTATTTTTTTTATTACTACCCACAAATAAAATACGTTTCAATATAACATGACAAGGTATATTTTAGATGATATTATTAAACTCGAAAATACTATCCCTTAACCAACATAAGAAAATCAAAAAATAATTAAAGAAAATTGACTTAAAGGCCTAATAAATAATAAAAAAATTATTACAAATATATTAATTTTCCTAATTCTACTCTGTGATTATAAATTCTGGACGAAACATCACGAACATATTTAATCTGTGCTATTATTTCAAAATTGACAAGTGACGAGGATTGTTTTTTTTAATTTTTTCAATTCTTAGAAATGTTTAATAAAATGTCACGCGATACCTGTTAGTTTTTAATCGTTCTTTGCATATTATGTAGTATAGAGGGTAGTACCCTTAATTTTATTTTTTATAGTATAATATTATAGACTTATCCAATGCAAGTACATCTCGACACATTATCTGATTTCGAGGAATTCGAGCACGATACCAGTGTAGATTCAAAAGTCGCTTTAATGTCCTCAAAAATTATGGAAACGCGTTATTACGAGGGATGTGGACGAGAGGGTCCCATCCGCTGCATCTTCCTGGGGGAGTTCCATCCGGTAGCAGGGCCCAAAATATCGTGCCAGGTATGTTAGAAACCGTTTTATTGTTTTTATCAACATTTTTAATCTCATAAACATAACATCGAGTCCATTGTTTAACTATGTCTTTGACCTACCTACATAACTGAACATGTGGCTGAAATTTGTTATTAAAATCATATAAAATACCATTAATTTCTAAGACCATAAATATTAATGTAATGATACTAATTACAATAAAATATTCTAAATGTTCAATGTATTAAACAAAACACATTATTTCTAAACCAGGAAAGTGGATTTTGGAGTATTTAAAAATGAATTTATATATAAAAAGTATTAAAAACTTATATTAAAGAAGAGCTATGATACAGAAATTTACATCTAAGCCATCTCTACATATGTGGGTTATATTGCAAATGTAACATTAATAATTACTTATAATTTTACTAAGACCCCGCCTTGTTTCAGTTTCCCGAAGACTATGTGTCTAAGGAGCTGTTTGATTCAATAAGTGCTTACATCATTCCAAAACCACAAATACAGAAATGCACAATGACTATGTAAGTATGAAAGTTATCAGTAAATCTTGTAAGCCAATATTAAAATTTATTTTAATTAATTTTAACTCGACAGTAATGCCCTCGGTCACAAATTCATTGGCTATCCGATACGTATTGAAAATTCGAGGTATGAACGGAACATGTACTTGTTCAATCTCTGCTTTGTCTGCGACAGCTGGTCGAAGACTGTTCAATATGAACCTGTTGTGAAGAAGCTTGGAGAGCACTTGGTGAGAGTCTAAGGGACAAACGAATAATGTATTTTTCATATATGAATTATATCAGATATAATTTTGGAGTGAGTGATATGTCGCCCTTGTGAGCACTGCACTTTTATAGGGGGTGGTAAAGAAATCCAGGAAAAGAAATTTAGATGGTTTGTAATTTCATTAAGCTAAGTTGTAGTGGTTTAGTGATAAGCAAAAATAGGGGTGCTAAAAACATTATCTATTCTCAAAGCGGGCTGTAGATAAAATAAGTTTCCGAACCACTGTCTTAGAGAAATAGCTTCTCTTCTTGGTTATAAATGAAAATTAGTATACATATTTTTCGACTTATTTAATGTTCAGCATAATAATAAGCTCCTTAGTTGTTTTTAATGTATAATACCTATCCACCTACAAATCTCAGTAAACATTGCTAATATCAAATAAGTCTTGTAAAAACAAATACAATATTCTACATGTGATGATTAAAGACAGCACAAGTATTTAAAAATTGTACAAGCATGGCCATGCAATATTTCTTCTTCTGTAATTGTAAAAAAATAGCAAAGCTTGTGTTAGTTAGGCAGAGAAACTTGGACTATAAAGGTCTTTTAAAGATAGGAGCTCTTTAAACCTACATCCTGGTCGCAGGTCCCAGGCACTGTTGAAGCTTCCTCCCATTGCAACAATGGACCCTGCACCTGCACGGTGAATCCATTGAGTGATGAGGGGTTCTGTCTCTTAACTTGGTATAATTATTAGTATTAAGTGTTATATATTTGTGTTTGTAACAGACAATCATGGAAGAAGAGACCCGTTTTGTTTCAAGTGGCTCTAGCAAGCTGCCGACCCTGCTAGCACACCTACTACACGATCTGAACACTTATAGGAAAGCGACGCTCGTTGGTGAGATATATTATGATTGTCGGCTATACCTTGGCTAATAGTTATACCGACTTATATTGCTATGAGATTATTCCAAATAATTTCCAATTTATCCCTGTGAATAAAGACTTAATAAAATTTGAACGAATATAACTTATATATGATTGTAAGTATGTTATCTCATATGACATATAAAGTGTCATTAATAACATTCAGAGGGTGACACTGTGATGCATCTCAAAGTACTTGAAGTGAGAAAAGACCCGACCCCCGTCCATGATTTTGATGTACCTGTACTGGTGGCGTCGGTAGGGCTCCCGCGACCGGGGCGTCCGCCTCGTGTGCCCCCCGGACCACAAGAGGAGTCCGAGCAGAACCAAGAACACATCGAAGTTGAAGAAGAACCCTTTGAGGTGCACCTAGATGCTGACTGGGATCTCACAACAAGACAGGTAATGGATTCAATATGATGCCTAATTCTGAAATCTATTTGCCATACATTTATTGAGATAATTAAAAAGATAAAAATATAAAAGTATTCAAAATATAAAAAATATCAATTATACTAGCCTAAATGTATTTATAACAGGTAATGATGGACACATATATATATATCCGTTAAGTCTTAAAACAACAGCCTAATACAAGTTATTTTTTTACTTCCAGCTTCTTCCTCATATAAATGGGTACAACCACATCTCAAAGATAGCTTCGGACACCAATGTTGAAAAGACACTCGTCAAGTCGTGTATACAAAACTTGGTGTACTATGGAGTGGTCAGTATATATATAATAATTTAGGAAATCTTAACCAAACTTTAAATATGATCTATGATTTTATTTTCAACATCATTTACGTGGCTGTTTAAATAATTGTATATTAAAACTTTATATATAAACTTATATATATATATATGGCAATTCTGATCATTGTCTAACCATGTAAGAAAGTACATAACCAATATTATAGCAACATTAAATTCAGTGTTGCTACCTCAATTTATAACATAATCATTAGTGTAGCCTTTAAATCATTACCTATCATTAAAAAATCTGAATCTATTTCAAATAAACACTCATGTGAGGTAGAATTTTCATAATTTTTCTAACTAAACATTATGACATTCCAGGTGACTTTAATACCTGTCCTCAAATTCAGTAATATGTACCGAGCCACACCCAACCTAAGCCGATTAATGAACGATCATGATATGCAGCACTCGTGTCTGAAGTACATCAACAACGACTGTGATGGGAAGGAAAAGGTTATTTAATATATATGTACATACATAAATATATACATATACATATATATATGATATAATTAGAAATTAATAATCCCATTTGATACTACTAAGCTGAATTTATTTATTAAAAAAACTAAATAATTAAATAAAATGTATTGCTTAATTCACTCACAAAAATGCTGGCACGATAGCTTAGTTGGTTATATATTTAGTATGTGAATTTTATTTATAACAAAACGTCACCCACCCAGCCGTCGCTGGCCGACGTGGTGGGCGTCCTGTGCTCGCTGCAGCAGGGTACAACGTTGCGTGCGGTGTGCGACCGCCACTTCACAGCCCCCGGGGTGCCGTTCGATGTCAGACGACTGATAGTTTTCGCACAAATACACGGCCTCGTAAAATGTCTCAAGAGGTAAGAACATTGATTTACCCCCCAAGTAACTTTTTGGGGTAAATTTCTTTGTATAATAAATACAATTATTATACAGCGTGTTCTTTTTTTCATTGTATCATCGCGCAAACAATATAATAATTGTCATTTGTTAAAGGTACCCAGTTTACATCCGGAACCCGACACGTCAGAACGGTTATAGAGTGGACTCCATAATAGGCATACGTAGACTGTTCACTGGCAGGCATAACGTGGACGAGATATGCTGCCTAGCCCGCATTGACCTCCCCACCCTCGATCAGATTATAGAAGATGACCCCAACGTCATTATAATATGGAGATAGGCGGCAGGGTTCATGTGGGAAGCATTGACGGGGCCATTATTTGACCCCCCGATCAGCTTTGGGGGAACAGAATCACCCCATTATATTACGTATCAGGTACAATGTGAAAGCCGGTGATAATTTTTGTTTATGCTTAAATATCTTTTGTTATCTAAGATCTAACTAATATATCGATCATAGTTCCTAGAATTATTATATATATATATGTATGTACATATATATACATATGCAACATTGAAAACCGCCTTGAAATAATTAATGTTAAGTTATCTGTTTTAGATTCAGTTGAAAATAAGCAGTATTCTTCTATTTATTTATGTTAAGAGTTATCTACGAGACGGTAATTTAAAATTTATGTCCCAACTTACTTAAACCGGTGATAAGAGTGATATTAAAATGTTTACTTACTATCGACTGTTACTTAAAAACGCCATTCCAATCGTTGGCGGCTTTATTTATTTATTAATTTGTTTGTTTATTTATTATTAGTTTACACCTAAACCAAATTTCACACTAAGATGTGAATAAATTAAATAAAAGGAAGTTTTTTTTATATATATATTCTTTAAATGGTGTTTCGGATGCCGTAACTGTCGCAGTATTGTAAATACACACAATTTTTACGACGTTATATATGAATATACAAATGGTGTTGCCATTTAAAATTATTTATTTATGTGTTGCCATCACAAAAACAAACTGAAACGTTTCGTCTCATGGGTAATTGTGTTTTCGTTGTTATTATGATGTACACACACTGTAATAGATGTCTTGTTCTACTTTTTTCTCTGATCGAATGTGTCGTGTATCTTAAAGTTGCTTAATGTTCACTGTCATTAAAGGCATTTAGTCTAACATTGCTTAACTATTATATGATTTAAAAGTTATTTTCATTAATAAAGTTTTTCAGTACTATGAGATAAGTCACTGCCTGTATGTATGTCTCATTAAGTTTGAGTGTAATGATCGCGTGCCTTACAAACACCGATTACCCCGGCCGGGGTAAGGATACTGTCTGCTTGTTACCCTTACACACGGGGACTGGACGTTATTTAAACATGAATCAAATAAAATTTCTATATATACACATGTTTAAAATTATTGTATTGTTTGTAAGATACGCTTTTATATATTACATTATTGTAATTTGTCTTACAAATTGATGATATGTGAGTCATGTGACGCAGTATTATCGTAACTTTTTGTATTTGATAATGTGTATGCTGGTCTGGTGTACTTAGCTGGTTCTCTAAGTTAATGTTAGCATTATCAGGTTATGGGCGTCGAGAAAATAGTATTTATTGTAGATTTAATTATTTTTTTTAATTATAAGATTTTTATATGGATGGACTAGAGAGTGTCAGTCTGTTCAGATTAGGATGTTGAATTGTAAGCTGCGCTTCAGAACGTGGTATTTGATTGTCTCCTGCTAATATTTTTGATGTATTCTTAATAAGCTCCCAGTTTGTCGTTAAATTACTTCCATAAATAAAGTGAAAAGTTAAAATCTATCGCTTTGTTTTCTTGTTTAAAAGTCTACATCAGTCTTTCCCAAAGTGGGCGGTAACTGCCCCTTGTAAGAGGCAAGCGGTAAGAGACTCACAAAAAACGGGGGCGCTGTGTAGAGGCCTGGGAATTGTGATTTCATTTCGATAGGGTAAGCTACATTGGTTTTTCTAGGAGCGCTAAAAATAAATAATTCCCAAAGTGTGCAGTGGAAAAATAAGTTTGGGAACCTTTGGTCTATATAAACAAGAATGGTGCCAAGAATTCCCAGGCTTAAATTATACGATACGGAAAATTAAAATCCATATGACGGTTTGATGGAACTAAAATTTTCAATACACGTACAGTAAAGCGACAACACTGTTTTAAACTTTTATTCAGATTTCAGTTGACGATTAAATTATTTTTATCACAGTACATTATAACGTCGAAGTGCGCTTTAATAGTTATCAATAAAAATAGTATCATAATTGATTTAAAAAAATCGTTAGTCAAAATGGTTCTTTTTATTAAATTATATTTTACTGTCTCTAATCGACTATCGCTATATTGGCTGTATAATTTTATGCCATAGTCTTTATAAAAATATCAATGAGGATGTCACATAATGTCAAAATTTTGGCACTTCTAAGAATAATACTATTCTGTAAAATTTTTGTCAGTGTTTCATAACAGTCTGGTAATATAAAACTAGCTACAATACACACTATTGGACCTTAAAGCTTCTTCGCTTGAACTCAACATTTCGACAATATTAAATGTCATTTGAACGTTTATTTTATTTGGTAAATGGTAACGTGGTTTTATATGGGCTTATTTATATTATTATTAAAGTATTCTTAATTCAAATGAATGACTATAGATATACTAATAAATTATATATACAGGATATAACACAGACTATTCTTAACATAAACAAATCTAGTCGTGAAAACACAAATTATAATAAATTTTTAATAACTTATCGATAAGGTAAAGTTTTTAAGCTTGGTTTTAATATAATTCCATTCACCCGTACATATAGCATATAGGTTTTTAACCCGGCTTCACTTCACAATGAGACAAACCTCTTCCTGATCAGCTCATCATGGTGCATTCTCTTAATATAACTCTTATATTAATAGGTATTCTAAAATGCTTGTACAATAGAGGCTATGCTTTGATATGTTCCTGTGACAAAGATAAACAGACCCAGCGATAAGATCAAGAGATTCTTCACTGTGATAAAAACTGTCAGGCCGTTGTTGTTCTGGTAGTGGGACACGAGTTGTATGATCGGTGGGAACATGAGGGCGAGGGTGGTGCTGCTGATGGCTCCCACCAGGGATATGAACAGCCCCAACTGTGGGATCGACTCAGCCAGAACAACTGAAAATAGTGTCTTAGTTAACAAAATAATATTTTATTTTACTTGCCCTTCATCCAAATACTTGTTTAGAAAAACAAATATTATTGATATAAAAAACACAATTTCCTAGACCAAATTGATAACGCCCCCTTGTGGTTGCTGCAAGCCTAAAGGGTTGTGATTAAAGATCCAAAAAAGTGGGGGCGCTGAATTAATTTTAATATAAACTTACAATGGCTTATCAGTAGGTGATAATTGAGGGCACTAAAAAATATTTTTTTCTTAAAATATTTAGTGGACACAATAAGCTTTGGGAACCTTTGTTAACATCATACTCACAGGTGAGTAGAACCAGCAGAACTCTAAATCCCAGCTCCTTGGCCACTGGCGAAGACTTCGCGTACTTCTTCTTAAGAGGCGGCCACATTATCGCGACCGGTACGTACATCTGGAGAGGATAAGTCAGCAGCATAGCCAGAGTAATCAACACCTGGACCGTTGTGCTTAAACTGAAATAAAACACTTATTCACTGAAATTAACCTAGCCTGGTGTTCATTTTGTTCATTTTATATGTAAGTTTGTATTGTTGCTCTTACACATTTGCGGGGTTCAGATTCAGGGTGACACTGCCAGCGACCTCATCGCCCCACTTGAGGTATCCGAAGAAACCGACCGTCACGAATATTCCAGCAACGATCACCATGCCCAAGTTCAAAACGCCCAAAGGCTTCTGGAATAGCTCCGGCTTCCGCATTTCGTTTTTCAACGGCAGCACCTGAATGTTGAGTTTTTTTGTTATGTGACGGTCTATCAAGCAGATTTTATCTAGAACGAGTATTCACCAATCCGATGCCTTCGAAAGCGTAAATAGCTGTACCAAAGTACAAGGGCAGCTGGCTCCAATGGGCCAAGTAGTCCCTGGTGTCCACCGGCGGTATATCCTGTACAGCTTCATACAAAACAGCTCCAACTCCTAACGCCATCATCACGTTGGCCAGAGTCGAGAATGGTGTCAAGTATTTGAGGTTCCGCACCATACAGATGAGTAATATCGGTATTATGACGAATATCATGTGTATTGTTAGATCTATGTGGAAACCTCGCTGGTCACATATCTGAGGACAAACGATGTTAGATTCCGTTGTTAGACACATTTTTGGAACACACCCGAGTGTAAATAGCGCATTTCTCACCATTTTGACGTTGTTCGCTATGAACACTATGTAGACGCAACAGAAGCCCAATTGTGTGATGCACAGAAATGTGTTCACCAGGATTTTCATGGTCGGCGCGAGCGGCCTCAGCCTCACCGGCCCGTACTCGAACACCAGCGACACTGTGTCCGCGAAACCCGGAGGCTTGTCCCTTTTAGTCTTCCTATACATCTCCTCTGAACAGTTGAGCTGATAACGAAATTGGGCAGCCTTATAACAACCAGATTAGATTACATGCATGGACTGGTGAGCTGCTGCTGGAACTGCTCGGGATGAAATATTCCGTGAAGACGGAGTCATGTATTTAATTACGTCATCGTGTGTGTGTGTGTGTGTGTGTGTGTGGTGTGTGTGTGTGTGTGTGTGTGTGTGT
>DVQP01000479.1:0-22388 GCA_018231745.1 Danaus eresimus
CGTCGGGATAATGTAGTTTTTAAATTAATAAAAATCGCGTAGTAATCCGAAAAAAAAAATTTTTTTGGTTTCATTTAAATGTCTCGCGAAAATCTAAGATCTCACTATTCTCATATTCCAACGGTTAAAATTCCTGTTACATAAAATAACTCCCATTTTCTATTTACATAAAACTTTTAAATAACATTTCATATCTTTTTACAAGTTAATTGGTTTTCTCTCATTTAATTTTCTTACTATTCGAACCGATATAAATTGAAATTTCTTTAACCCGTTTTTGTATTAAAATAATTTAAGTATAAACTTATGCATTATGTTTTAATATAAAGTTATGTTATAGAAAAAAAGAAAAGCAACGTCCACTTAGACGGCTTAACGTAACCGTATAATTGCTTCAAGTATTCAATACTATAAAACTCTTTACAACGATTACTGTCACGTCCGTCTAAATCAATCAAGACAAACACAATGTACACTCAGCTAATGTTGTGTGTTACTTGTAAAGAATGTTGCCATGAATTGTTAATACTCACATTGACCCTCTGACCTTTGCACAATTTATAATTAATCGACAGAGCGCTCTCACGGCTATAGATGTATCTTTAAATCGACATTTATACCTCTCAAATGTTGCGTGTGTTTTCTTATTATTAGTTTAATAAATAAAATTCTATATATGCTCCAGTTATAACATATATAGAAAAGCTTTCGGGCGCTTCATTCATTGCTTAATGCTGTGTATAACACTTTGTTGGTAAGCAAATTAGTCATTTTATGAAATTTTTATACAAGGAATAATACAACTAATACATTTTTGGATTTACTACGCGATTTTTTATGACTTTAAAATTATATAATCCCGACGATTCGGTTACTTTCCAGCAACCGTGATCACGGGCAGACGAGATGTGATTGTCTGTCAGTTGGTGATCTTAGATCTCATTAAGGAATAATCCATATAAAAACGGTGATTTCATTGAATGTTTAATTTTAAAGAACTTATACTATTGTTTAATATTTTTTTAAGCTTGACAATGCTAACACATAAATTAATAATAAGTTGTTAGAATCACTTGGTTATTCAAAGTTTTAAAATTACCAAAACAACATAATTCTGAACTACATACATATATACTAAATGAATATTATGTTTTAATAAAAAATAGATTCGTATTTGCTAAACATTGACGAAAATCGATTAAATGGTGATTTCTTTGATTTGAAAATGTAACAAAAAACGAAACCTCTGAAATTGACAGCTATTTAATTTAATATCAAATATAAATTGTCAGTAGAAAAATTTTATGACCTGTCGAAGTGTTTAAAATATATCCATTGGTAGTATATACGTTTAATGTGCTCAATAATTGCTTGTAAGTACTTCAAGTTGTAATTTTATTTAATATTTCCTTTTTTTTATATACCTTCAAGACGTGATTAGATTTCTAGTCTCTAAAGTTTTTAATATGACGTTCATTAATAAATATTTCATGCTGTGTGAGATAAAAAATATTTAAAACTAAAGATACCTTGAATATGTCAGTTTCATAAGAGTATGCTATAAAATTTTCGATATTCATATCTTTGGAGATTTGACAGAATACTCAGACAGTGTCCAAAACGTGAAGACGATCCCAAAGGACCCCCCTGTTCCAATTTAACTAACACTTATCTAATTAACTAAGTTGTCTCTGAAGTATAACTTTAATATAGTTAAGTTCACGTCAAATCAACTATAATTATAATTAAGTGATTATTTACTCGGTAATTAATGTTTAATTTATGTTTTTTAAATTGAGCGCCATTGAAGCCTTTCTCTGTTTAAAAAAGTTGAAAAAGTTTTATAAAGTGAAAGAAAATATTTCATACATGAAATCCGTATGAATAAAGATCGAATTTATTTTGTGATTCCCTCTGCTGTATTTCGATTCATGTTTTTGCAATCGCCGAGGATGTCTTGTTAAATCCAATTGCTAAGTTCATAGTTCAATGAAGCTTATTACGAAAGGAGGGCTGCGAGTTATGAGTAATTTGAGGATAACTTAGAAAGAAAAATATTCTACTAGCTTGATGTAAGAAAGCTTTGTATCTTTTACGAGTACGTTGAGACTTAATGTACCATATCTTTTCATTTTGTAATGCAAGTTTATTAAATCTTAATATTAAGATTGCAAAGATTATGTTAACGTTCAGAAATTTTCACTGTCAAGTTTTTATCAACAAGTTATGAAACGATGTAAATTCATTAAAATGAATAAAATTTCTTCTGATATTATATACTTTAGTGGGTTTAATTATCATTTTTAATCAGGATATATGTATTTAAAACAATGGAATTAAATTTGCATATTCGCCAGCCCATAAACGTATCTGTAATGAGAGCGTTAGCCAACATTTGAAATGTTTAGATTACGCCAGCAAAATTCATATTACGTTTCTTTGAAAATGGTGACGTTGCATAACAATAATTGTGTAGTTTTTCTAGACCACTTCCTCGTTGCGGACACGCTTTTGTGTTTCGTTTTCTTGAATGTATTACTTTTTAAATGTTCATAATATATGGCAACATTTATACAAATTGTCATGAACAACTGACAACAAAGAAAATTATCAGAATTAACGGTAAAATCTGAAACGTACAGTAACGCAATAATTTATTTGCAAACTGGAGAGAAATATTCATTCAACATTTCTGCCAAGTAAATAACTGTCATTAGCACTCTAGAGGGACTTGTTACACTTTCTAGCTTTAAAAGGGATGTGTTGACATCTTGACAGCTTTCATGTATCAATTTAAGTGGCGAAGAGTTTTATATTATGAAAATGAAATGACTGCTATTGACGATGTAGAATAGGTTTTTTTTTTTATTCTCAATTCTAAGTGAAAATATTGAATATATACAGCCATTGTTAGAAAATTTAATAAATCATATACTTTTGTTTATGATTTCACGTAAAATTAAAATGTTTCCCCAGTTTGAATATATTCATATTAACCTAAATAATATTCGAATACTTTTTCTCTTTTTATCATAAAATTAAATATACAAAAGACGATATCTCATGAAAATTGTCAGATAAGAAGTTGCTTTGAATGACTTCTAACATCCGCTTTTGTCTGACTTGAGCCATGAAAAGGACTCGAGTTTCATGAATGGAGTTTATAAATTGTCATTTGTGTGAAATGTTTCTGCTTACGAGTATTTTGAAAGCGCTTTTTTTTTGTATTACAATAAATTATATAGTTACGTACTAATTCTTTAATTAAATGCCAGTAATTATTAAGTTAAATTATGCCTTATCATATAAAAAAAAATACGCTATATTTAAAATCGACCACTAAACTGTCATAACGGACTTGTATTCCTAATTTAAAATACATTTGATTTAAAATGTAGGTGCTTTTTGTTTACTTAAAAGGATTTTCGAAATGTCTCTTCGTAATAGTGGTTTCGTATCTGCTTATTAATCAGCTTTTTGGTATCCTTAAGTTATCCGCTTAACAGCTAAGACTTTGACCTATATCATTTTTAAGCAGATCTGACGCTTTAGTCGGGTCATTTGCAATCTGTGATTTTAATATAAAACTACGTATACGAGATATTACGTAATGTAGAGAGAGATACATCCTCTTCTCCAAGCGCCATATTTAATTGAAACCAAACTTATTTTTGTCGCTTTTGTAATGTTCTATTATTAGGATTCCTAGAAAATTATTCTAATATATAATCTCAGTGACGAAGAATTTTCTTCTCTAATATTTTTGTCTCCTTTTTTAAAAAATTGTATTTAAATAGACATTATATAGAAATATATTTAATGATGAACGTAAAGTTTTCAATAGATTAGGTTTTATTGACTCAATTATTTAGAATTGTAAGTATTTTTCCAGTAAGTATATAACAATAGCTTATAAATGTTAGGTTATGACAAGTATTTTAAAATTTGTAATAGTGTTACTTTTGTTGGACAAACTTTTATAAGATTTCGTAGAAAATTCCTTTGCGAACTTTAGAAAGACAAAAAAAATGTGTTTTTATGGACTTATAATACTTTTAATGGATTACGAAGTGATTTTTCTTATTTCATACAAATACATTATTTGCACTAAATATGATCCAAATAATTATTTTATCAAGCATAAGATTAATTCATCTGTTTTCTTAATGTTTTAAGGAATTAGATCGACTGAAGATAAACGAAAGATTTTAAATTAAAGAGAGAAAAAATTCGAAAAACGTTACATTTTAATTTCTATCATAAATGTTGAGACTTTTCTAAGAAGATATTGTTCAAAAGGTTCGCTCCGCCGTGATTATTATCATGGGGGCCGTCGAAACTCACAACAAGATTTCCACCGATTATCCTTTGTATAGCGGTTCTTGGGATTGTTACGTAATCTTAAAAATCGATCAACAAAACGTCTATCGACGATTTTCTTTGATTATCAAGTTTTTAAGAAGTGTCAAATAGCTTTGAATATATTCAATAATAAAAAGGCACAAAAATATGATAAAACTTTATATATGCATGAGCGGGATAATAAAATGTCATTACAATTAGTAATGCCTGTTTGAAGAACCGTTAGGAAATTTTAACAGTCGTCTCTTCACTACATTAATATTACATACAGTGGGCCAGTAGTACTATGGATGCAGTTCATTGAACCCCCCCACCCATACCCTAAGGCCCTCCGCTACATTTCTCCTTTCCTCAATGTAAACGCTTTAGTAGAACAGCTAGATGTTTCAACTCGTTTTTTTAATAATACTTCCAAGAAGGTTTCATATAGGATGTTTGTAATTTATTTTATGATCTGTCAATTATATTACTATCGGAAATGACGTTTCAATTCATGACACTTTTAATGACACTTAAATGTCACTTATAGGAGGTTTTCTGAATGAAGCTGCACAATAAAAAAGAAGGCTTTATATAGTTTTAATTAAAAAACTTTCTATAGGAATTTAATGTGTCCATTTTTTTGTATAATTGTTTTAAGTCATTAAGAGTGTTATTTTAAGAATGTTGTAATGTATACATAGAAAATCTTATAATATGTTCTATATTTTCTAAAATATAAACTTAAAATCAACCATATATAAATGTAGTTTAAAGTTCTTTTAAATGAATATATCAAACATTTGTCTAGTAGCAATCCATTAGTCATTAGCCTTGAGTCAGTTTATAATCTAATCCCGCACGAGAACACCAATTAACTAAACGACGCTGATAGTTAACAAATTACTCGAAGTCTAACATTTTTCTTAAGCGTAATAAGAAAAAGACCAAATTGTTAACATTCTTACACGTATGTGCGGGTACCATGAGTATCGAATTACTTTCACAAATGACCTATCACGAGTACCTCGCTGGCCGTGTCAAATTGCTCCGTTATTTGGCCATGGACAAACCGATGGACATCTCACAAAGGCGGAGTATTCTGTGTTCTTACGAACAGCCTCACATTCACTAGAAGACCGTCAGGTCATCATCCAATTTCATTGCACTCTTCCTGTCACTTAATTAGTACGAAATAGGATGCCACACTTAATTTGGTTTCCATTCATATCTCAAATTAAAGTTCACCGAAGCAGAATGCATAAACTGGAACTTGTAGGCAATGAAACTTATAAATTCGTAATGAAATTAAGTGTTAAAAACTTCCATTAAGATAAGGTCTTGTGATGGTACAGAAATAGTTTATGACCGACAGTTTAATAACGATCGAACAAATAATACCGATGATAGATCCTCGATTGAAAACGATTACAAAACAATGCGTATAAAAGCTTTATCTATTAAATAAAATGCTTTGGCTTCCTTTAGATAATCATAAAAACAGAGACGATTTAAATTAAAATTGTTATAAAACATAACAACTTTGATTTATTTTCTTATTATTAAATGGCTTACGAAACCTCATAAGCTGATATATAACAGGTAGATATTAATGTATAGTTTTTGGATGTATACAATTTCGTCACACATGTTCCATGTTGTCTCTCCAGCATCCGGCGATTTTAAGATACTCGACACCTTTGTGAGCTCTGACGATAAAGACACGCAAACCTTAATCATTCCCGCTAAGGCGGTTAGTAACAGAATTTTATATACAAAATTTTGATCTAAATTGTTATGTCCACAAAATTCGAAAAGGTACAATTACTTCTAAGCAGACATCTCGTAGGTTTTTAATGGAAAATATTTATTTAAACAATATAACAGAATGTAACAGTAAATTGCGGAGAGATTATTTCTGAATATTTTAATATTAAATCTATTTTGATATAAGTACAAAGAGTTCATGAAAACGCTATTGTGAAGCAGACGGAAACTAGCAAAACGGTGAGGATGTTAGAGAACACGATCTTAACCGTGAGGTAATATTATATGGATACTCGTGAGCGACGCGGTCACAAGTGGTATAGAAACTGTATTAATGACTGCGGTTTCCTATGAAACCTGCCGTGTTGCATTAGTTAGTCGTTACCATTGAAACGGGTTTCCTGATGCGTGTCTGTTTCCGAAGAAACTTCATTGATAAAACCTGTACGTGTATTTCTTTTGTGTATAAACATATCTTGTAATACTATTTGCAGACAACGCAGCCGTTCATATGATTCGGATGAACAAGAGCGTGGGGCTTGCGAGTGGTGTGAGTATGCCCTCATCATCACTCTTGCTACGGTGCTGCTCATCGGCGTATCCGGACTTACTATCTTCTGGACCTTCTTCTACCGAGAGGGTTATGGCTGGGCTGATGACATCCCCGAAAAGCAGTTCAATCTGCACCCAACGCTTATGGTGGCTGGATTTGTCACCTTTAGCGGTTTTTGTAAGTGATCTCAATGTTTTGTTAACAACTAATGTAACAGATTATTAAAAATATTTAGTTCAAGTCCAAATTCTAAATAATATGGTAAGGATAACATTCTAATTCTAGGCCGATACGTAGAAAACAAATAAAATCCCCCATACATTGCTATTTCTGTTTTGAGTACATTTTAACAGGCGTTTTGACTTAAACAAAAACCTAACAAGCAGAAAATTAGATTTAAATGCTTCCTTTTCATTCCAGCGGTGCTGCTGTACCGCATATGCCGCTGCTTCAGACGTATTTACGTGAAACTGCTGCACGCTATCTTCCATGCATTGGCTTTCCCATGCATAGTGATCGGTTTCCTCGCGGTATTGGACTTCCATAACAAGAAGGGTATCAATAATTTCTATTCCCTTCATAGCTGGGTAGGATTGGTCGCTATGGGACTCTTCGGAATTCAGGTATAGTAAAAAATACAATGAACAAATAGACCTCTTGATAAACTGTAATACCTATTTTTAAATTAATATATATTCTCATTAAGTTACTTATTTGTTGCACGAATATTCGGACATGAAGTAAAATGAGCTCCATTTTAAATTACATCGCGTTTTGAACGAAGACGTTTCTATAAAACAATTTTTCTAACTTCTGCTAGTGAATTTAAAAAGTTTAGAAGTACTTTCCAGCGGGAGTTCCTTAAGAAAGTTTTTGTTTCCAGTATGCGGTCGGTTTCTTCAGTTTCCTCCTGCTATTGATTTGTAACAAAGGAACCGCGAACTTCCGTGCTTCGTTGGTGCCAATTCACGCTGCGTTCGGAATCCTGACCTTTGTTCTTGGAGTATGCGCTTGTCTTACTGGACTCACCGAAAAGGCTCTCTTCACTCTGGGGTAAGTGACTTACTTATCTTAAATCTTTAAAACTAGATAATAGTTATATTACTTTTATAGTAAACCCTTAATTGATAATATTAATGAACAAAATTAGAAAAATGTCCAGTTAATGATTTTAATTAGAGCATTAGTACTTTATAAGACACTCATACAACATTTTACTCCAGCAATGCTACCATTGGAGAAGTCAGGTACATAAGTATTAAAAAATATCCATCCATTTTGTATCAAATACATCGTTAATTGACATCTTTTCATGCGAAACCTCCTTGCATGTAAAATGTTACATTGTATTGTCATCTGTTTGTACGTCTTATTCACCTGCCGATAGTATTCTGCCAGAATATAAATATTGAATTAGAACACTTCCTTTTTTGAATTATTTAAGAATAATTTTTTTGGCATATTAAAATCGGCAGTGTAAATGTGTGTGTTGTCTGTGCATGTGTTAGTTCTTTGTATGGGTATCCACAGCGCCGAACGGTACAGCGGTCTGCCGGACGAGGGAGTCATCCTGAATGCGATTGGCGTCACCATCATAGCCATCGTGGCTGTCGTCATGTATATCGTGTCTAGGAACAAGTTCAAAACGGAACCGCGAAATATGAGAGCCTCTGTCGATTTGTAGATTAATTAAGAATCTGACAGATGTCAGTTTGAGACTTGCAGTGGGCTATTCCCGCGAAAAAAAAATTCGACATTGACAGCAGATACCACAACACCAATCAACTCAGAAAAAAGTTTTACTTTGACTTATAAGATAGTTTGATTAACGATAATTAAACTTCAGTCACAACCGCTAAACTCCCCGATATAAATGTAATGGTTTATGACTAACGTAGAATAGGTTGATGTATGATGAAAGTACCTACGTATGTACAAATGGAGGCTTTTATATGATTACGTAAGAGTATACTCTGATCTGTATCAGATCAATATATAAAATAAAATTTTGCTGATTTATTTAGTATATGTAATAAAAGTTCAGTGTAGTTTAGGTAACATTAACATTACAACGTTTCATAATCGTCGTTTATTTTTTATTATAAAATTATTATAAATTTTTAATTATGTTGTAATAAAATATTCATAATGCAATTCGGCTTTTGATTTTCAAACTGGTTTGCTTTGCATGACAAAATAAGAAACAATCTATTATTAACCATAGATATAAAAAAAAATACTGGCCATTTCTTTATTTTAAATTAACTTTAACTCTATGTGCTTGTAAATTGTGCTTTATTAAATGTTTATATTATAAGAGACGTATACTATTTTAACCTTTCATAGTATACATTGAAACCGCTGTCGAAAGTTAAACGCTTGAATTAAACATACGAATATCCTATTTACTAACCTGGGGCATGCGGTGTGCAGGAGCGAGACGTACGCCTCGATGTCCACCGAGGGTGTGGTGATGAACGCCATCGGGATGTCGGCGGTGGCCGTGGCGGTCGTGGTGCTGTATACCGTCCGCGGCACTGGAGGATACAGACTCCGCAAAGTGGCACAGAATCCGAGTTAAATCGTCCATCCAATCATACATTCACATCGAAAACGTAGTTTTTATTGCCCTAATAAAACCTGCATTCGTTTTTTTTTTTATCATGGTTATTTTTTTTATATCGCAACACTAAAGCGGTCCCAATGACGATATAGATAAAAACTACGTTCTTGACTGCAACACACAACACCAATTATTGTAAATTCTTCTATATGCTTGAAAGTTTCTGAATCATAATCACCTAAGCATAAAGTTGAATATTTTTTGAAGATTCTCGACACACGCTGAGATTCTTTGGAACGATGTGACCTTTTTTAAAAATCAACCAATCAACGAAATATACCCTGTCAGGGAGAGTTGTGAAGCTCATTTTACTAAAATATAGTTAAAATTAATCGCTAATATTAATATATTAGATTCGTAGCTCAATTTGTTGATTTTTAGGTTGAACTGATTTTATCTCAGTGACGTCGCGTGTTCCTGCGGTTGTGTATCTGTTGTTCTATATTTAAATTATCACACATTGTTTTGACATCAATCGATCCGTCTTCAAAATTATAATATCACGTCGACTGATAATGGATATACATTTTAAATATTGTTTCATTTGACATATCGTTTTTTTTAAAGAACAAAAGTCTATAGACGTCATCCAACGAAACCTCCTTTCTAATGTACTGTCTGACAGTAAACTATATACATTTTGTGAGAAAAAAAAATGTTGACGTTGACATTGACAGAGCAATGCATTAAGGAGTCTTCGTTGGTATGAACAATTTTACCTTGCAATACGAACACTCAATAACAAATATTATTCAGTGGCCATATGTAATGTTAGGTACTGAGATAGCGTCGTTTCGGTAGGCTAAAGTTAAGATATTATAATTTTAATTTGTATATAATTAACGTAATGTGCGAGTGTTCGATAGATGTAGTATGTGATTGATTTGTAGCGAGTTATTTACACTATAAGGTACTTGTTAAGAATACAGCAATCGTAATATAAAAAAAATGACGGTTTTCTTGTTAATCCATTGAATAATAAAACTCAAAAATTCAATAGCATTTTAAAATACATTTTGATATAATAGTTTTTATCGTGTTTAGATATCGATGTGTCTGTGTAAGCGAGGTGTTCATTCAAGTTGCCAAATTCTTTGTGACATCGCGTCACTCGTTACTATCTTGTATAACATAATATTTAGCATGTTAATCATTAATTCTTTAGGATAACGCTCAATGTCTTTATACGAGGGGTACCTTCTATGAATAATCATTGCGTACTATACAATAAGTATTCATTTTGTTTTTATGGTAGACGTTATTTATATTCAAGTTTTGTATAAAGTTACATTCCAATGGATAATGCATTTTATGATTTCGATTTTTAAATGTATTTTACAATCCGTGCGAAGACTGTAATCGTTAGTTTATTATCTTTTTAATAAACGTCGCTATGATATTTACTATGCCAGGAGCTGTTTACAATTTTAAATATAACCTTTTTTGGATCCCTTTAAAAACAGTGGGGCCAAGTTTTTATATAACAAATCCCCGTTTTATCAACCATGGTACAGATTTATATTCATTATAGAACCAACAACAAAATAGTACCTGTTTTTTACTATTTTAAGTATTAAAAAAAACTTATTTACGCGCTGCCCAGTAACATGGCGTTTAATCGGTTTATCAGATTTTAACAGTATTTTTTAACAAGTCTTTGTAAATGTATACCTATTTTAAATATATCATTTGGTTGTAGTTGTGTTGATTACAGTTATGTATTGGTTATGAATTTTATCACTGTTTTACAATTTTAAATATTTATACGCATTCATAATGGTACATTAAATACATGTAATAAAATGATGTCTTTTATTTATTTACCCCTTAAAAATAGATGTCACCCTTTTGATTCGTTTATAGCGAGAGGTAGAGAGAGAAAGAGAGAGAGAGAGAGAGTGAAAGAGACAAGAGAGAGGGGAAGAAAGAAGCGGAAGCTTTGTTCATACGATGCAGTCCTGACAATGTTTTCCTTCACTAAGACGTTTCTTCACCGCAATTAACCAATAATTGATAGCCTTTAAAAAAAACAACAAATTTGGTTTAGAAAATGGCGTGATCGAATTTAACAATAGAGTATTTCCATTTTTAAGTATGAAAGTTAATGTGGGACGCTTATTTATATTAGAAACGGTATGCATATATGTATTGCTAAATAGACATATTAAGTAACTTTTGTTTTATATTATTTTGATTATTTTTTTTGTTTCTCCAGTACTCTGCAACTAATTACCAAACAAAGATAACATGACATCGGAATATTGATCAGAATCTGTTAAAAATAAATAGCATAAGAATTGAGAAATGTATAACGAATGTCATTGTCCGTGTCGAACTAGTTTCTTTCAGAATTGTCGTTATGTTTATAATAAAAGATTTATGTAGCTGTAAAATCTATGGCAGAACGCATGATTGTATTTAACTTACTTAAACAAACATCACCACAACAGCAGTCACAGACGTAATTATCTATAATGCATTAATAAATTGACTTGGTAATTAGATAATACAATTTATTCATTTGATCTTAAGAAAATAGCAACAAAATATTTAAAAGTTTAGAACCTTAGACCACAAAAAAAGCAACATTTCTACACAATCGTCTAATTATAGCGATTTATTAATATTGTGTATCGCTTTTAAGTTCCTTTCAAACGTTTACGAGTTTTTCACACAACATACAAATATTTTCTAAATACAATACCACTATGGTACACACACGTGAAGTATTTGTATGGAGGAATTAGTACTGTTAACGGTCACATTGTCTGGGAGGTGGCGCTAGTGGCGGCAGATTGAAAATATTTCGTTTTACTGTTGATAGATGGCGCTTTAACAATTCTATCGGAACTTAAATTGAATGAGAACACAGGGTAAATCTCGGTGTAGTTATACTGAGCGGATTTTGGTTTAAAGTAATAAAAATATATTAATGTAGGTTTCAAAGGTTTTAGTGAGGCATTAGCAGTGCTTATTTGCATTTATGGAGTGCACGCCACTGATAAATCGACATTATGCCAGGATGAAATTATTGGAAGTTGATTCTAAATTTAAAAAAATATGTAAATACAATTAATTCTTGATTATACTAAAGTCAACTATTTTACAGAACTATAATTAAGGAAATATTTAAGCAGCAACTTATATTTTATAACTCACTGGTATCAGCCTTTCAGATTTTGTTTATTACTGGTACAATAAGGAAAAGCATAAATTATCATAATATTGAAAATGAGTCTTAATCTAAACTTAGATACATTGCATTAGAGGGGTTGATGCTAAATTAATGTTATCATACAAATTACTTGACGTGATCTAAACGGTGCTTAGAAGAAAAAAAACTGCATTTTGACAGCAATCATTTAATTTCGTAACATTTTGAATTTAATCATAAAGATATATTTTTATTACATTGAATAATTTCGACTTTTGTCTTACATCTAATGGGTCACCGACAAAACAAAGTTAGTTACAGCTACCACACAAAATATTTCACATTTTCTAATATAATAGAAAATAAAACACTCACTAGATTTATAAGATTTTAAAATCACAAACGCTCGCTTAATATACATATAACAGTAAGTCGTATCGAAGATATGGGAGACGGTTCTGTTTGAATATTAAAAAGAATTAAACACAAGTTTATAAATATTAACATTGAACTACCCTAGAAAAATTTGGCAAATCTTGAGCGTGAGTTAGCTAGTGCATTTTTTGGTACAAAATAGCTATGATGTTCATATTTGAAAGGCAGACAGTATTCGGGTAACTTTAAATACATGTTTCTAGTAGAATTTTTTCAATAAAGCAACAGCGATGAGAATAATTTAATAATTCAGATCAACTCTAAGACTAAAACAATATCTTGTTAATGACACAGACTATGGACCATTTATAAAATTTAAAACTTAACATTACTTGTACATTTGTCATGTTATCAAATGTGAAAATAATAAAAGAATCTCTTTGTATCACATTTTTATATACTCGAATAATTTCATTACAATCTGAACTCTAATCTGGTTAGAAAAAATACTATGTGTCTATAACCCTGCTATATTGGTCGGTAACTATATTAAGGAATTTAAGGATTATATAAAAAAAATTAAATATTTCTTTGAGATTGTCCATAAAATACTAAGATTCGAACATTTCATTCTTAAAATATAATCTTTGTAAACAGTTGAACTGACTAAATAAATTTTATGGCATACACTTGCTTATAGTCTCATCTAATTTTGATAATGTTTGACAATTTACATAGTTAAGTAACAGTAGTAATTTAAGCAATTATATTCTAAAACTACATACTAGGCCATAAGAAATGCAACAAAAATGTTAATTGACAGCAACAATGTAGTGCCATTTAATCTTTGGTGCAACATGCATTATAAGTACGGATACATTAAAACTAGAATTTTTTAAACTATATACGAGTATATTTTAAAGTTTTTAATACTCTATGGCATCACTAATATTAAAATATTTACTAAACAAACAAATATAATGTAATGCCTCCAACAGCTTTGGAATTATAGTTGAAAATGCCGAAAATACCTAATCACCAGAATTTCAACAAAGCTCTACATAGAAATATAATACTGTGTTGCATATGCAATTATAACTAATGCCAATAAAATAAAGACGCATTTTATTTCATGTCATGGGAATGAAAGAGGCATAAAGTAAACAACATGAAGAAAAGATTCACACAGACACACTGAGGACATTATGAATTTAAATTATATATTTTTTTAAATACAAAAAGCTGAAAATTTGTTTGTTAAAGATCAAGTGTAATATAAAAAAAATTGAGCCATGCAAACTTTAGATTGAGTAAAAAATTATTATAGCTCCTATATAAATTTAAGTATTGGCAATAATCTTACATTCAAATGGAGTAAATTATAAAAAAATGTCCCAGGGAAGCATTCTACGTGATATTTCAGAAGATCAACATTAGAATAACAATGGAATATGTATTTTTAAATATATTATCATCAAACACTGCAATATATTATTAAATGCAAAGAGCAACATCTTACAACACACAGACAAAACAAAGCATTATATTAACAATTCACAATCAATAAATAAATGCTTTAAGTGCGCAACAGTACAATATATCTTAGTAAATAGCATTTTTTTTTACATGAACTAGAATATATAAGACACTAATAAATTAGGCAATAACAGCCCACAGCCGATTTCTAAATTACCCACAGATGCCTTCATATAGAATCCACAAAATATTAATTATTTCAGCTTTAAAGTTATTCCTCTGTATATTAATCACACACATCACTACAACAATTGTATTTAGAAATGTAAAAGTTTAAACATTTAAGTATATTTAAATTGGAATATAATCTACACACCAGCTTAACTACAAAATTTGTAGACATAAGCTACCATTGTATTGAATTATTTTACATCAATTACATAATAACTATGTAAGATATTTTAAAATGTCAATCGTTTAACTACATAATAATTAATGACCAGAAAAAGCGGGTAAAGAGACATGCTATGTTGTGACGTTATAGCTCAGTGCCCAGACAGGTGGTGGGCTAATGGGTCACAGGTTCGATTTTTAATTCATATAATTATTTCTATACTCATATCTAGGCTTTAAAGTACTGTGGGAATTCGTTAGATATGGCTCTTACTAGTGTCTGATCGTCTCGGCTTATGTCACCTTCTTCACAGAATATTCTTGCAAAGCATCGAAGGAGATCATCTCTTCGGTGTAAATGGGCTCCGTAGTCTGTATTGCGGATTATACCTTGGAGTATTTTCAGGTATTGTTGGCGACGCTGAAATTTTGTTATAAATTACTGAGCTTTGACATATATTTAATGTAATAATTTTTATAATATAATATTTTTTAGTATATATGTTATAAAAAATTTTCACCGTTCTTTTTCTTCTAATTTCTAACTGTTCGATATCTTTTTATATAATTAAGTAAGATAACGAGGTATTTTGCAATCTAATACATTTCTGGTAGAGGTTACACATCTAGCTTTAATGCGTGTTTAGGAACTACTTTGTTTTTTGTTTGTAAGTACTCATAACAACATTTTATTATACAATTTTTTTTTTATGTCTCATTTAAGGATTATGGATATATAGATACAAAGTTTAAAAATATAGAGTATCTATGGATGCAACATATAATAATGTTCTTAGTAGTAAGGTCAGTGACCTTACAGTAGGGCATTATCCAGCTATGAACTGACTGCGGCTAATGATGATGAGGGATTTATTGAAGATTTGTTTCACTATCTTTATATTAATATAACCTTACCAAATCGCCGGGCGATAGATCTGCTAGTTGCCTAACGACTATATCGATGGCAACTTTAACGTCGTTGGTGTAGAAATGTTCGGCGGTCTTCTTGCGACTGAACAAATCGATAACCAGCTTCAACACGGAGTGGGCGGGGGCTGGCTCGTGATCGAAGATGTGGACCGGATCTTCTGCGAGATCATTTTTTACATTATATTCTGCATAGCGCTGGTGAAAATCATAATGACCGGCTGAAGAAAATTAAGCTGCTACAAAGGTAATATAACGATTTGTCTTTAAAATTCTCATTAGAATAATGTATTGAAAATAAATGAGCTCTTCAAGGACTAAGCGATAATATAGTTAACAGTTTTTTGCATAGATGGTCTCTTAATGGTTAGTATGATAGATGGTGATTTTTTGGCATTTTTTTTTTATTATCAATGAAGGAACTCACCTTCTCGATTAAGTAACAGCAGAACTTTTTCACAAAATGTTTTAGCGTTATCCATCACCTCTAAAGCATTTAGCAGGAGATTTTCAAAAGGACTCTCGAACTGAAGATTGTATGCGAGGAGTAGTGTTAGGAATAAATCGGGTATTTGTTCATCAACGTCTGTCTCCGGTGGGTTTTCGATAAGTTCTAGGAGAAATTGTGCAAAGTCAACTCCTAATTGTTCTGAAATAAAAAAAGCAAAACGTTTAATAGATAATATTATATAAAAAAAAATAAAAGTATAACTCTTATTCGCAATACGTTTTGTAAGATGAGAGCTGCCTGTTGCTGAATCTTGATGAGATTGATATAACCTAATATGTGATATTAGAACAATACACAAAAAAAATGTAAACTTAGTTAAGAAAATTTAGAATTAGAGCATGAAATTGATAATTTTATTATTTCAAAATAGAGATCAAGAAATTCCAAAATTGATCATGACAACCAGGGTTGACATTGACCACTAATATATTGTAGTCAGGGTTGTCAAAGCATTTTGCTTACCGAAGTGTGTGATAGGAAGTTTGTCCCCCATAGACAACACCATAGACAATAGTAGCGCTGAGTGCGACAAACGGCTGACAGCTCGAGGGTTGTCGCGCATGTCACGAGCTATTTCCGCTGGCAGAGCTGATAAAGCCAGGGTTGCCAGCGCCGTGCGTTCTAAGCCGCACATTACACCAAATGCCTTTAAGGTTAAAAACATTGATTATATCATAAAAGATGATTTCCTGTTAACTTCAAATAGCCTTGCTATCTTTCAATCAGATTTGTATAAAAAATTAGATACTGCAATATGAGGTCATTAATTTTAGGTTTCATTCTTTCATGTTGTTGAACAAAAAACAGCTTATCGTCCGCAAAAATGACGTAAGCTCTGAGATTCTATCGCGATATTGGTAACTTGAACTAATAATTTTTACAAAACAAAATCCTTTATTTCTTCTAATGTTTGTAATAAACCTAAATAATTTTCTAAAGCACAAGGGCTATAGAATTGTTTCAGCCAAAGATTTTTGTAACTTCCTTACAAACATTCTCATTACATATATTCATGTTGTAATATACAATAAATTCAATAAATATAAACATTTACTTGCAACAAAAGTTGTCTAAGCGGCCAACGTGTTTCCATTTGGTAGTACTGCACAAGGGTTGTTACATATGCATAACGATGGCTACTCAGCACATGCTGGGATATATTGACATCAGCGTTTGACTGTAATTAAGTATATTAATTATGCAATGAAAAAGGAAAATAAAGTTAAATTTATGCACAATTTCATACCATGACTGAGATAAGTTCCAATAACTGTGTCTGTATATCATGGGCATCGTCATGTAAAGCCCAGCCTCGTTGCTGTGCATCATTTGCTGCCTTAGATAGTGCATTCAGTGCTGTCATCATTCTCAGCGCATCCGGTGCAGCATCAATAGCATTCTTTGGACATGTTATGTTGCTGTTTGCTTCTCGTAGCAGCGCATCTATTATGGACCTTGCAGCACCACCCGGGAGAAATTCCTGGGTTATAAATGTTACATTTATACAAGTCACTTGGAATAATATATGAAAAACATATTTTACATAATATATGAAAAAATATTAAGATTTATATTATACTTGAGAGTTATTATGTAACTAACAGACTCACAACTAATGTAAGAGTTAAACAATTATAAATATTGTAACTAATAGAGTATTTTTGTTACGCTGCAATGTATTATTTTTGGTGTTTATGTTTGTATTGCTCCCATATTTATAAAATCCTTTACATATAAAATATTATAAATTGGAAGAAATGGTGTCACATGTCATAATAAAATGGAAAATCCTATTTATAAAAAGAAATTGTTTTTTAAAACACAGTAGTGTAGGTGTACAAAAGAAAGGCTTGTAACCTTTATGATTGTGTTTTGTATACAAAATGTCTTGTAAATGCATCATACACTTCATACATGCAATTCAAAACAGTCAAGCATCAGCTTAATTCATAACAAACTTTTTGTGCAAATATTCTTATATTACTATATTATTATTTTTTATGCTTATTGAATATGTTATCAGTAAATAATCACTGAACTATATTTATAAACATTTTAATTATTATAATGAATGCATACCCTTAAGGAGATCAGAACAGTTTCCACAGCAACTTTGGACATTTCATGGCTTAATTGAGTTTCTTTTCTTACAGCTTGAACAATTTCATAAATAGCATTTGGCTTAATACTTTCACTGCTGTCTTGACTGTCATCCTGGTTTTCTGTGTCCGATGACAACTGATTAGAAGCAGATTTGGAATAGCTCTTCTTATCGTCATCATTATCTGGCAACAGACTTAATTTTGAAGTATTTTCTAAGTCAGATATATTTAAGATATTTGATTGTATCTTACCTTTATATGTATTGCTGTTCAATGATTTCGATGGGGATGAGCATGATTTTTCTTCAGAAATATGCTGTTGTGATACAACAGGACGCAGATCAAACGATGGTGAGACACCATTAGGAGGTGTGTTGTCATCTAGCCGTGGAGGAGGTTTTGGAGCTGCTTGCTTTTTACTGGGCTTCACAAGAGCTTGCAGTTGCTTCTTCTTTTCATATAGTTTAGTCAAAGTCTCTTGTTTTTGAGGTGTCATAGCATTGGTTTCATTTAAACTCTTTATGCAGTCATTCACGAATGAAAGAAAATAATCTGGCTCAACCTGAAATTAATCAGTCTTATTAACACATTAAATTGGTGAGCTAATGATCAATTAGAACATACGTTTTACCTTGACTGAAGCAACGTAGTTTGAAGGCACAAAGCCCACTTGACCTTTCCTATTAACAACATGCCACCAATTCCTTTGCTTAGTGTTACTTTGTTGGAGATAAAAAAAATCGCCTTCCGTAAAACTCAGAGTCTTGGCTAAGGTTGCCTCGAAATCATATAATGCTGTGAGCATTTCTAAATCATCTGAAAAAAATATATTTTACAGTGCTCTATTATGGCACAAAAGTAGTACTAGTACCATAACTTACCAGTTAAGAGTTGTCCTTCAGTCATGTTGAAAAGTTTTCCTTCAATAATTGTCACAATTTCAAAAATTCAGAACGATTACATTAGGATTTTTTGCATTCTCGGAAAGGTTTCATAAAATTACCTGAAATATTATGCCATTGATAGGGATATTGATAGGAACAGAATTAATTAGTAAATTAAATGATTTTAACTGCACTTAAAACTAAATGACTTCAAAATAATCTTACAATTTTTAAGATTAAATTATATTTAGTTGAATATTTTTTTGCGACAGTTCACTCTTCAGTTACGGGGACCGAAACTGAGATTTGACATTTGACAGCTTATACCTTGTTCTTTCCCTTAATATAACAATTTAAGTTGGAGTTTTGAAAATAAATTTTACCAATATATATAAAATCATATTAATTTGAATTTACGATTACTAATATTTATCAATATTTGAAGATTTTATACTTATAAACGGGAACAATTTGGATGCAGGTGTTATAGGACGGGTATGGTATACGCAGATTATATATGCATATTATGTGGGTATATTGCTTTTCTATGAAAAACAAAAAGGAAGTGAATTTCTTAATTTTTTTCACCAGTTCACAATCAAATCACAGTTATTGTGTGACTGAAGAGGGAGATTAGTAATCTGTACACAATAAAGTCATAAAATAGGATAATTCTATTTGATTATACTAACTACGATAGACGAATAAATACGTTACAACATAAAATTCGTAATATGTTTCCATGGATATTGTTCGAAGTTAAACACCATAAATATGGCAGTATGAAGGTATCGCGAGTGCTAATAAAACAAAAACTCAAAATTTATTTAAAGCTAAATTAAGCATCACGAGTTGTATAATAAATTTATTACAAGATAAATTTAAAGAAAATGACAATGGTATGTACAATATTATGGCGTCAGAGATTTGAACTCACCTGGAAATCTAATTCATAGATGGCGCTAAAAATTTCGTGAGTTTGATTGTGGTAGGTAGAGGTACTTAGGTATATCAAAAAAAATATATATAAATTTTAAATATATTTTCCGTTTAACCATTTTTTTTACTTAATATATTATAATGAGGGGTTTATTAGTGAGTAAGACAAGTAGTATCAAAATTAATTATTAAAGAAAATATTGGTTTCGACTAGGTATCTATAATACTGTGTCAAAGTTTATCTGAATGTGAATAAGTTTATAATAACAAAACAATACATTCTATATGTAAACAAAACAGATATGGGAATCACCTCCGGTACTTACCCTTGTCTTTATAACAATACGATATTTTTTCCTCAACCTGGTATATAAAAGTAAACATCGTTTAAATTTCAAGCCTATTACGTTTCTGTATCCTGCATATGTATGAATATTATTAAGATATGATGTTTCTATTCACTAAACTTTTGTGTTTTGCTATTATAGGAATAGCAATTAACAGTGTTAGTGCTAGTGATACATATAAGAGTGATATAAATGATTATGTGCCAAGAACCGTAAGGCAAGTGAAAATTCCTCTGCAAAAAGACAGTACTGGAGTTAATATTCGTCAATATAATGTTTCACGGCACACTCGAGACGTTTCTTTTCCTGGTATTAAAAAACCAACTCATCACGATGTCATTATTCCAAACTGGAATCCTAACGCCAGAATTAAACCATGGCAAGTTATTGGAGTTAAAAATCGTAAAACACGAAATGCAATAATGCCATGAGGTTATTTTGATTCTATATTCCGTGGAATTGAGGATATGCAGTTTTAAATTAATTGTATTATTGAAATGATGTATGATATATTTTGTAATAAAACAATTTCACCTAATTTGGTTCAGCTTATAATTTTACAATTCCCAACTTTGTTTGATTAAGGATAATTTATTGGATATTTTTGTATACAAAACATTATTTAAGAGGTTAAGCGGTTCAGCCAACAAAAGATCTCTTTATATTGTGTTTGTTTTTTATCTGTATACAATATACCGCTAATTGACTACTGATGTTTCCACTACCAAAATCTTAATTTACGTGCAAACATATATATGGAGTAAAAAAATTATATACTATGTATTTATGTAATGTTTACAGTATGTCAATAGTAAAGAAAAAAGAAAACATACATGTCCTCAGTATTTTAAAGGCTGTTTAAAAGCAACCCATGTACCTTTTAAAGACCCTGCAATGTGCAAAAGATTTAGGTTGTTGTGTATATAGTCCCCGGTGGCTTTTTGGGTTTTATGTGCGCACTATATATTTTCACGGAATCTTATAGAATAGCAGAAATTGTATGTATGTATATACATAGAAAATGTTTATTTTCTATGTATATACATACATATTTGACGGTTATTTCCGAGTCAAATAATGATTACTTCATTTGATATAAAGCACTGATATTTGTAGTTAAGTTAAATATTTTATATTGGCAAATATATATATAATTACATCTGCCTAATTATAGCATACCGACTAATTCATTAATGCAATTGCTAGTTCCTGGTTTGGTCAAGACGCGTAAATGTTTTGAGTTTATTCAAAATTCATATTTATAAGGACTTTTTATTTATTAATGTTAAAATATGACCATTATAATAATTAGGTGACTTACTGGAGTGAAATAATTTTCATTTTTCTTATTTTTAACATAATTAATAAAATAAATTTTGCAAGTCCGTGCTTTAAATCATTAATATAAAACCCTAAATAATAATTCCCATTACGGCAGCCTTTTATGACCAGCTTTAATATAACAGCATTAATATTCACAAAAGAATTTTTATTAGAATACTGACGAAGATATTTTATTAAATATAGTGTAATTTCATTTAAGAGAGCAAATATTTATTCAGAAGTGAAAAATAATTTTATTATGAAAAGTAATTTGATGTTGTTTTCCGTTCTTTATAATACTTGCTCTCAGATTCCCCGAGGAAGATATTGTTTTTATTAATATTACCATAACAGCATGTACATGACACATATAAGGCCGCAATAAAAATTAAGAAACCGCCAACCATCTTAACAAAATGTACATGGCTTTACGGAAGTAGTTATTGCGGTCCCGAATTTATTGTATCTACCTGGACATTGATTGAATTTTATCTAAATAAGTGCAAGCTTACGTACTATCTGATAAATAGCAAAGTTTTTCGCAATTGCATCACATTAACATGGCGTAAATTATATAGGGTGGCAACCGGAGGTTCCAGGAAACCTACGAAACTTACTTATATTATACTAAGAAATTACATATTAAAACTTATAACCTACACCTAAGACTACA
>DVQP01000480.1:0-22372 GCA_018231745.1 Danaus eresimus
AATATTTTTATTTTTAATCCACCTCACTTTTATACTAGGTTCTCATTAATTATGCAAATTCTTCAATGTGTTTGTGTCTATGGATGAGTGATTTTAAATAAGTTTTCTGCTCAATTTTAGATATACGTTCACCTGAATGGTTGTTTATGTATTCCGGAATCCAACTCAGGTTGGCAGAAAAAATATAGAAGGTTATATTTACGACTACAGACTGGCAATTAGTTTAAATTAACATTAAAAACTCGATTCAAAAATATCAATGGAATATATACGCGTGAAATACCTTGAATTACTGCTTTCTTGGTTTAAAAATAATACACTTTGCTCTTTCACAACTAGACAGTAATTAAAGATGCTACACATAAATGTAAATATATTTTTATATGATACAAAGTCACGAATCAGACACAAATTTTGACTTTTGTTTTTGTTCATTTTAGAAACATGCCATAAACTATTAATAAGCTTCACGGTAAAAGTTTCACGTAAAATTATACAACATAATTTTTTTAGATTGTTGAAACATGGAAGTCTCTTGCTCTTAGTTCATAAACCACTTAATTAGCGATATTTTGTAGTAACATTGACAATAAGGCACTAGTTTATCCTGAAATTAAACAAAGTTCCCATACTTACTAGAATCTAATGTATTTTGTAAAAAAGAAACGTTACATAGCTAAGATTAATTTAAGCACAATATATTTCTTTCTTCCATGTCCAATTCCATAGTCCATTCAGAAAAATGTTGAAAAATGTAGTATAGAATAAAAAAAATATTAATTATGATAAGTCCAGTAATGCCTTATTTATAAGCAATTTTGTAAAATTATGGCAGGGTTTTATTTAGACAAATAGAATTCGATGAAAAACACATCGCTGCTATCCTAAGGTTAGAAAATTAATGAAGGCGCATCGCGTGGGCTGCTCCGAGTAATGGAATTTAAGATTTCAAGTACCAACGAGAAAATGGTCCATTTTAGATGTAGAATATCTGATAAAGAGTTCTTTGAAGTCATTTTTGAAGAAGAGATGCTTAAAGTTTAATTAGGACGTGTGGTAGAATTCTTAAGCATAATTACCTATACTTCTCATAAAAAAATAATGTTTGGTATCTCTATATGGGCCATTAATTTCATAAAACTAATTTTACCGTGTAGTCCATTCAGAGGAACGTTACCAATTTATAAATACTTTGTTCCAAAATTTTTTGTATTATGTAACAATTAAAATGAAGTTACATTGAGGAACTTCTGAATATAATGATAGAATTTTAAGACATTTAAAAAATATATATTAGTTATAATCAGTTATATCCTCTTTGTGTTTTTACTAGGAATATACATACTTAAATGGCCCGTAATAAGGTGATTAAGGTACATTAAAGAATCGTGACTTCCTATTATTATCTGCTAATGTTTAAACTATGTATATAACAATAGTATTCTACTTGCAAATCTATTATAATTGTAACTAAAAATGTTTCAGTTGTTATCAGTCATTCATTATATATGCACTAAAGCGAGGTCATTCAATCCCCGGAGTGCCTCTAGTGCTTAGAATCCACTTATCTCAATTATCTTAAGGTGCTTAAGCCCCCAATTTCCTCACGACTCTTAAATTTACGTCAGGAGAAGAGATTTTAAGCGTGCTCTTATCTTTTATCAGAACACATTGTGAGCCGATCTACGGCTGTCGTTAGCTGAAATATTTAATTAAAACACGTTAATAATAAACTTTTAGTGGTTTATATGATATTTAATGAAATAGTTCGAATACCAATACGAAGTTATTTAGAAACGCAATATCTATGAGTCATGATGTTTTATATTTCCTGAGTGGTTGAGGTTAGTGAATTTTCTTTATGTGAATGTTTACACACATTTATAAGAATTCATTAATGGTATTTAAATTAAAAGTTTCTACTTTATATTCAATTCAATAATAGTACTAGAAGTAATCGTTGTACATTCCTTGTGTGTTTTTAGTTTGTCAGTTTCTATATGATACTGGGATTACAGCGTCTGTTGTTTGCAGGGAAAGATACGTCAAATGACATCGGTAGATGAATTCGTAAACTCATCGGCATGGCTTATCAAGGTATTGATAGTGATAATCGTGATAGTAAGTGTGTGCGCAGATGTTTTTAACATTACGTATGTACATTTAGAACGTCCGTCAAAGAGATCGCTTCCCCACTATAAGCTTGCTCTAACGAAAGCTATAAAGGTATATTAATAATGATACATGTATCTCCAGTCGTCTAGGGTGAGTTTAAAGCAATTGATTGATGATTTTTTTTTATGTAATAATTACTTCAATGGTAACGAAAAATCATTTTTGGCTCTATTTAACATTTAACTATTATAATAAATATCTTAGAGTCATCAATGCTGTCCATAGTTATAAACTGTCAAAGCTATATATAGGTATGTAAAAATTATTTTTTTATTCGCACAAACAATATAGAGAAGGAAGAGATTAATTCTTTAAAATAAATTTTATAGCATTTAACGTCAGTGGAAGTAAAGATTTATAATGTTCATCCGCTTTCTATTGCATCAATACTGCTATATGTTAGGGTCCACAAAGTTTTTATCGTCACACTGAATACGGAACGCTAACAGTTTCATTCATAAATCTTCGCACCTTATAATAATAATGTAGGCTATTGAATGTGAAACGGGAAACACTTCACATGTAGAGTGACGGTACAAACTCGCGCTAAGATCATACAGACCGTGGAAGAGCCGACGATTGATAGTTTCGGAGCAGCTAGAGCCGTGCATTGACTGTTTGGAAACACGTTTAGCACCGGTCGTAAACATCGGTTAACTTCATAAACAAATACGTAAAATGCGCTGTTTCTCTTAATATACTAATATCGGTTTAAAAAAAATATTAGTAACAGTGAAGTGTTATTTTTTTGGTTTTATAAATTTTCGTGAATATAATATATATATAATACAAATTCGTTCCATGGAAAGGTAGACTTTTTTTATAATTTGTGTTTTTGTTTCTTTGGACTCTAGTAAGCTCAAAATTTGAAAATTAATTACTTTTTGTTGTTACTTTATATCTCACATGTACATGTAATATGTTTTTAAAAACTGCTGTCAACTTGGGGTCTCATAGAAAAAAGAGATTTTTTTATTATAACAATGTATAAATATTTCCTGTAATACCATTACGAAATAACTTAAATAAATATTTAATTAAATTAAAAATTGTTGATAACTTTATAAAGTATTCGATAAAAGGAATAGAAATTATAATAGAAAAAAAAATTAGATGATTGGCTATTAAAGTGAGTTTGATCATTAGTGTGAAAGCTATTATTTTTTTACTCACAACCCACAACAGCCGGTTTAAGGGCCACAAGAAATGTGAATATGTAGTTTACGCCGAATACGCTCCAAGTACTACGAATATAGAATCTTTATAGCCCCGGTCCATTACGTGGTGCCATTACGCTACTATGGTCATGGTGCTAGTTGCAGAGCGGCATATTAATTAGATTTAATGTTAAAATCTCAACCGATGTAAACACTCCAATGACGTAATTATCAAGAGAATAATACAACACCTTCATTTATTAGATTGTTCAATTGAGCAATAATGTCATATGTTTTTATAAAAAAAAACTATTTTCTGTTATTGTGAAATACAGAAGATGCAGGAGTATAACGGTGTGGGAATATGACTCTAAAGCTTAGAGTCATAGAGTCATTTTTTGCGTAGAATCATTTTATGAAATGATTCTACGCAAAAAATATGTCCAAAAAATCACATTTCTTATAGTTATTCGATACTTGTGCAATAATTTGAATTAATCAACGTCTGTCTTAAAGTGTGATTATATCTTAAGTTAGGAAAAAGAACACTGTATCAGAAACAAACAGGATGCCTTTGACCAAAAAGTAAGATTATTTTTAATAAGCTAGGAGTAAAACGTCTAGTTTCTTAGCTTTTGTTATCAAATGATCAATGGTCTTGGAATGGAAATTGACACCTTTGTTGTTTTGTAAAATAATTGTACTCAAAATGTGTGAATATAATTATTCCGGAAGAAACTGTAATTTCAACCAATACATAGTTGAATAAAACTAATATATTTCGAATTTACTACGCGATTTTTTATTATATGTGCACATTTCGTCTGCCCAAAATCAGGGTTGCTGAAAAGTAACCGAAACGTCGGAATTATGTAGTTTAAAGTAATAAAAATCGGATAGTGAATCCGAAATATATTAGTTTCATTTATGTCTCGCGAAAATCTTATTAATACATAGTTGATTTGTCTCAGGAACAAAACCTTTATTTATCTTCAACAACTATGGTTGTGTGCATGAAGATTCCTGTTTGCTGTAATAAATCTACCATGATTGCTCATTTGAACAACAATATCCCAGATGAAATGGCCGCTAATCCACGCGCAATGTGTTAGCGTGTTTAAACCTATTCGAGGTCCACATACGAGGAGTGTTTCCAACGCGAGGATAACCATTATAATAAATCTATATTACAAAAATAATTATAGCAAATTTTCATTTTTATTATTTTAAATATTAGCTTGCGCATTTTTGTTAATGTTCAAAGTTTTTTTTTTACAATTAGAGATTAATTATAAATTCACGAAAAAATATATTATTGCGATATTTGAACATGACAGTAGTCGTGAATTAAGTTGACTTTTTATGTATTAAATTAAGAGAGAGCTATATATACACCTTATGTAAAACCTATTGCCGATCCAGATTTAATTTATATAAAAAATCGTATTGTCCAATTGCGTAAATAAAAAAGTCTTATGTATAATACATTTTAATGAATAAGTTCATTTTCTTTCTAAAGAGCTGATTTAAATAGTCGCCTATCGTGCTGTGCTAGAAAGCAGAAATGGTTTCTTTTGAATAATTGATATAAAAAACGACTGTCGCCCATTTCACATCGTGTTCGATCAAGTCGTGTCTAAAAATATGTTCCCGCTCGATATATTTCTATTTCCATTAATATTTTGAGTTTTGAGAACGATTCCGACGTTTTAACTTTTTCTAATCAAATAAACACTTTCTATTCGAATCCCATCAATCGACTTTCGAAATCAATACAAGTTAAGTAAATAAATTGTAAGTGTATAAAAAATTATTAGCTGCTTGAGCTTATACTAGCCATTCTAATGGCTAGTTTTTTTTCGACTTCACTGTAGCTGTTAGTCCTGATGGCTTTGGCAGCGTCACTGGTGGGGGCCATGGCCAGTATGGTAACATTAATCGGTGATCTGCTGTTCGCAGGTGTCGGGGGCGCAGCGTGGGCGCGAGCGGCATGCGGCCCCCGCGACAGACTCCCATGGAGGTAGGATAGCGCGCGGCCACCCGCGCCCACTGCCCCTGCTCACCGCGCTCGCCATGGAACCCGCGGATGTGCCGAGGCACAGACCTCTCGCATTCGATAAGGTAACAACATCTCAATGAAGAGCCTCTACATTTAAACGCTCTGATATATATTCAAAATTTCCGATTAGAAAATGGTAATCTCAAGTAGAATTCTATCAGGACCCTTTTTATATATTTAATTCCAAAAATGGTAGAGAAAAAACAATACTAAATCGTTACTTTATATTGTATAATCGACTTTACACCAACGAGTTACTGCTTCTGTTGTACGGAAATTTGCAGATACATATTTTTTTATAAATGACCGTTATATTTTGTAAAATCATACGTCATATAGTATTTGGAATGTTTATAGCCAACTGTCAAGACCGATAATAATGCAAATCATAAAAAAATAACACCTTGCACACTCCACAAATTCAGAATTTAACTTTATATAAGGCATTGTTTGTACATACGTCAAAGGCTAGAATATTGTCATAAGATTTATGCTTTAATGAATATAATATGTGGTATTCCTCTGTTAGTTGGTGTATGACGCCATTAGAACTATGTGTAAGCATATAATGTAATGGTCATTTATAAATGATTCATTCGAAATCAACTAAGCATTACATTATGTGATGCAATGTCTATTTAAAACACATTTTTTTTACTCACAAGCAAGTTACTTGTCCAATAATAAATAATATAAAAATAAACATTATTATTATCAAGTAGAAAATGAATGCCAAAATCCACATTTGTTGTACGAAATAATGAAAAACAATATTGAGGTATGAAAATATTAAGTATGTATAACTAGCTCTTGGAAAAGTTTTTTAATTTCTCTCATTGTTATGCTTTTAATATGGGAACGGAGATAATCTACATAACACACACAACTAATTAACTTACTTATAACGATATATATTTTCAATTTCCTGCTATGAGGGTCGTTTATAAAACATTTTCAGCTTTACGCTACTATGTCGCATTTATATTACATATGATAAAATCTAAAATCATAACTTGCGAACAATTTCTTATTACGAATGTCTTGATGAGAAATGCATAGAAAGTGATCGGGTTGATAAATAATAAAAGTAGGTAATTATTCCCGACATCTTTTATTAGCCTTCGTTACACCGTTATTGCTATTGTGATCAACCCCGGGAAACCATTGTTGTGTCCCGAGCCGAGACACAACAATGAGTACAATGAACACACATTGTACACAAAACACTGATTATGTTATTGATTAACTTTTTTTATTCTGTAAAAACTAATCTGTTAATGTTGCCATGTTATATAATAAACCATTATTTAAATTTAAAAGACATTTTAAGAACAATGGCGGTCGGTAATTAAAAAATATATATTATCTTAAACATTGTCATTGCGACTCGAAAAACGTTTCTAAATTTTAAAACGCCTTCTCATTATAATCTAGTTATATTTTGTTCTATGTAGGTTTTATACATACAATGTCTACAAAGTTAAGGTGATTCAAAACAAATAATCTTCAGCAATGAAGTAATGAGGTTTGCTTGGTTGGCTCGAATCCGAGTATTGATCTGTGACGTCACCGCCTTAGCCTTGCGTCCCCGGGGGCGAATCAGCGTCCAAACCTCCGCGAATTCACACATCTAATTCCAAAATAGAAGAGTTAGAAATGCGTAAACGATCCAATTGCCTACTTAACAGCTCAGTACGAATTGTTAAACTATGAAATATATTTTTAATAAATTACTTGTAAAGCCAAGATGGATAACAACTTTTTCCAGTAAATTCGAATGACTCCAAAGATTTTAATTATCTGTGAAGAGAGTAAATCGGATAGAAATTCGAAATTACATACATTCAAGTATTGCGGAATTATCGTCTGATTTTCTTAGAAGAGGGTTATAGAAGGGAATGAATCGGCCTCTCTTCTGCGCGTAGATATCGATTTCTAAATTTGTTATAACCGTGTACTGCGCAAACAAATAATTTATTATGTTTTTAAAAGTTACTTAAATATATATTTTATTTCAAGCAATGAGGAAGGATACTCTCAAATGATTCTGTGCTTGTATGAACGTGCTATTAAACATTGTAATCTGATATGAATATCTGAATACTTAATAATCTTCAAATTTAATGCCTTTTTTTCGTTTAGAATAGCCTAGAACCAGTTTAGTTACAACAGAAGCTAATGATATATTCAGAAATACTACGAGTTTTTGTGACTACCTCCATGAAATCTTCTAAATCTTTATATAAAGCCTATTTTTAAATATGTTACGTTCTTCCTTAAATTACCATATCATTAAATTATTACATGACTATATGCAGGTATAGTTCAACCCGCGATCTTGGCTTCTTTATTTCATCTCCAGCCTATGTAGTTTATTTGTAAGTGAGGGGTCTAAATCAAAAATCATCCGTTTTTTCTCCCTTCAAAAATATTTTTAATATATCATTGATATATTTTATTTATTTTATAGAGTCTGGACCGAAAACATAATGTTTTGCATGACACCTATAATTAAAAGCCATAACAAACACCGGATATTCTAAAGATTTTTCATTTTCCATTCTTACAGCTGAACCCTTTTATCATAATAGCCAGCTCAAGACACAAGAAAAACTTACTATTTAAAGCTAATTTGAAGGTTTTTTGTGATGAGTCATCATCAAGATTTATGTATCAAAAGCAACTGCAGTAATATTTGATCTGTCTTTAAAATTCCTACCGTACGTATCAAACATATTCATGAAGATTAAAGACACGTCTGTTAATTTTTAGAATTTTTTTTGAAGATATTCAAAGAGATACTTCTTTAGGTCTACCAAAAAAGTTACAAATAATATCACTATTATCTCTAAATACAAGTATTTGATGCGTTAGTTTGAACAAAAGGCAGGAAACTAATAGGATACCCTTTATCAACGGGTTTTCGGGACCAAGACAAGCTTTCCGTATTGAAAAATTTCCTAGTTCTTTAACTTTGCCAACTTGTTTTGTGATTCCTGATGAGTTTGTTGATTTAAATTAAACATAAATTTTCCTTAACTTGAATATTAAACAAATTAAAAGCACATACAACTACTTTAAACATACTAGGTATAGTTTTGAAATAAATGTGGGAAAAGATATACTTGGCCTTCCATATTGCGAATTATTATGTTACCTATTGTTTCATACACTCCGTACGTCTTGTTGTAGTTTTGACAACTCTTATCCGTAAATATTGGTTAAAAGTTTAAATTAGACAAATATATAAATAAATGTATAAAATCATTTAAAAACTGATCTGAAATATTCAACAATAATCCCGGTGAGTTTGAAAATGTAACACGTAAAAAGACGAATGCCTGCTCATTTTATAATTTTACTTGGCCGCATTCAGCAAACTTTTTGACACTAAATGAGGGCTCTTTTGGGATTTATAGATAACGTTGCATTATTGTCTTCATGCTGAAAAAGGTTTTATTGACTGGAGAGCCTCTCACAAGTTGACCCTTTTTCTGAGACCCTCCACTCCGCCTGGCAAAGATAAGTACCGGGAAGAGTATAAGACCACATTTAAACTTTCTTTTTACCACAAGAGGACGTTTGCTCGCCTATAAAATTTTAGTTTTTTTTTTAAATTACATATATCTTTTTTATAAACCTTAAAAAGTCGATCATTTTCATATTTTTACTGAGAAAACAACGTCATACCTAAATGAATGTAAGTTATTTAGTAATTAATTAGACTGGAATTTCAAACGATGTACATAATATGTTGCGCATTAAACGTGCTTTGAGATGTTTGTTAAAATAAGTTTGACATAATCTTCAACGACTTTTAGTGACATCTAGGAATATTGATTGATTTAGAAAGTTTTTTAAAAGCGAGTGCAATACAATAATTAATATTGATATTAATACGTTTGAATTAATTTACAAAATGTTTGCTTTAAAATCTCACATCAGACAGGCGTTAGGTAGCTTGATGTAAAGATATTAAATTAAAAAAACACTTCTGCCGTGTAATTAATGCTCCAACCTTCTCCCTGTGAAAAGAGGCCTTTGCTCAGCAGTGGGCACCGATAGGCTGATTATGATGGTGACTGCCGTGTAAAAGCATTTATAAAAGCAAATTAAAAAACTTTCTACTAAAACAGATATCATTATTTGTAATTTGTCTGATATTGTTGAATTTTTTAACCATTTTCTTTTAAATAATTCAAAATTCAGTTCATTGTTTGCCAAAATACCGTAAGTATCAACGTTTGTCATTCATAAAACAGATAAATCAATATGATTTGTTAATGGCTCACAAAAAGATTCGTCACAACGAAGCAAACTAGCAAAACAAAAATACTGTTATTTATGAAACAATTATTATCTATATATTAATACGTGATGCAAAAACTTTAGACCCCTTTTACGAAAATTGCGCGGACGCAGGGGCATAAAATTTGGAAAATTTATAGTGTATGTGTAGGAGAAGTGCAGAATGCTAATATTTTTCAATAATAATGCTTATAAAGTATTAAATCAATAAATAAAACATTACACACTCTACCATGCATTTTACACACGCATACATACACGAGTCAAATACTCTGTGATAAAATTGTTTCTTTTTGTTTTCATTTAGGGTCGAATTTCGACCACTGGGGGACCACTAGTCAATATAGTAACAACTAAAGATAAAGTATTTTTACCTTATTATAAATTATTGCACAATTAACAAAGACGAAAAAATTTCTAAATAATGATACTCAATATTATAATTACGTAAAATTTTAACATAATATTTATCTTAACAGATGGAAAGCTTAATTAAAGAAATGCAAGATCCGGAATCCGGTGTGCCAGTTCGAAGTCAAAAACTCTTTCTTACCTACGTACCTTCTGCGTTTGCGGGTAAGTTTTTAAAATAATGTAAAAAGCAATGTTAATCGTATTTACTAAATACAAGGTAAAGAATTTTACCTGTTGTGTTCGCAATTAACCTTAGTAAAATACATTAAATTTTACTATTAAAATTTTCATAATAGTAGTTTTTTTGCTTAAATTTTCATCAAACAGGAAGAATCTCTTTAATTGAGACTTAAGGTCAAATATAGCTATTATTGTATCTGTGTAAGTACACTATTGTAAATAAAAAACTTTCTTATTTTAACCCAGTCAGAGTCTTGCATACAGTCGCCTCGATGATTTCGCTGTCAATGCAAATATTGATTAACCGTATCAATTTTTTAATTTGCAATTTTAGGTTAAAATGTAACGTTAACTTTAACATGATATCAATCTAATGAGATCTAAGAATTTCGCGAGTCAGTTAAATTAAACTAATATATTTTCGGATTTATTACGATACTTGCTGGAAAGTAACCGAAACGCCGGGATTATGTAGTTTTAAAGTAATAAGAAATCGCGTAGTAAATCCGAATATATGTTAGTGTTATGATGTTTATCTATTTCATTAAACAATTACAATTATTTAACAAAAAGCGACATTTTGTGTAAAACACTATAACTTGGCTGAGATTTATTTAATCTCATTAGTAGCAAAAATAACAAAATTTCATTTTACGATTACTCAATAAATTGAAATTGAACCATATTTGCTATCGATTTGTGGTCCTAAGAAATGTTAAATTTCAATTAATTACATATTAATTTTAATTGCTACATATTAGGTTTAATTTTTCAGCATCTGATGTTATCGAATGGATTATGGAGAGATTTAACGTAGACGATTCTAACAACTGTAAGTATATACATAGACCTTTGTTTTTACCATTTTATCTTTTCCTTTGCTTAGATATTTTCATCAAATCTTACTTTTCTACCAACCTGTGGCCTTTGATCATTTTAGTTGAATACGATGGCTTGAATAGCTGTGAATAAAATGTTTATTACTTTTCAGCGGAAGGATTGATTTTAGCAAATCAGCTCTGTCAATATGGTTACCTCTTCCCTGTCAGCGATTCAAAAGTTCTTGCCTTAAAGGATGACAATTCACTTTTTAGATTCCAAGTAAGTATACAGAATAATCATCCAGCATAAATTGTGCACGATCCGTTTTTATTATTCATTCCCTCACTGATCTGACCATTGCATATTCTTGAAAATTTTCAGCCTCTCTCTTATACCAAATACACACTGTTTACATACCTTCAGATTATTAATGATTATCGTTAAACTAAAAAGAGTTTATTGCTCATAATAATTAACGAAAATAGTGACAATATATTAAACGTATATATTATTTCCCACAATGTAAAATTATACTAATTATCGTGAATAAAGTTGTATACTAATATGAATCAGAAAATATGAATTTTATATAGTACACGAATCGAACATCAATATACAGACAAATATCCTGTTACTGGGGTAAAGGGTGATGCGACACTTGGTAATATTACCACATATGACAGAAGACGTTTTGATCCACAGAGTCCATACTACTGGCCGTGGCAAGGTCCTCGGGTGGCCGGAGCTGGGTCGGGCGCGCCAGCCCTGGGGCCTGACAATGTCGAGTACGCAATCTACCTCGTGAAACGCACATTACGTAATAAACAGCGTCACGGCCTGGAGGAGTATGAACAGGAAGCGCTCGCTAACCTCAAGAAGAACCTTGCTGCTAAATGGGACTTTATAACTATGCAAGCGGAAGAACAGGTACGCAAAGAAAATTATGCTCCCACATGAATTCTTTAAATGTTTGTGTTCAAGAATATTTTTATTAGATATATTACTGTAAAAAAAGCTTGCAACAAAACGCAAATTTCTTTGACATTTTTAAGTTATATTTGGTATTATATATAATTTTTGGTAATCAAGGTACGGTTGGCCAAAGAGCGCAAAAAAGGTGACAAAATAGTAAGCGATAGCCAGGAGAGAGCGTACTGGCGTGTGGCTCGACCTCCTCCGGGGACGCTCACGGCGCTAGAATCCTGCCCGGTGCCAGTTAGAGCTCGACACCCCACCAAACCGAAAAAGAGAACCATACAGCAGATCACGAGAGAGGTAACAGCGAATTCGGTAAAATACAATCAGATTAATGCTAAGCGTAACGGCAGATACCGATGTCATAAGAAATTATATGGTCGTGTAAAAATATTCCTGGTCTCACGGAACTGGTCTATGGTAACAAATAAATTCAAAAAAAGAATTCGTGTTAAATATAAAAGTATTTTTGTTCGATTATTTTCAGATTGAACATTTAAAGGCCAGCCTGGATCGTACGCGTGTGAAGACCTCAATTGCCCTCGAAGCTCTAATGGCTTATTCGGAGACCTTCGCCGCCTATGATCCCTGGCTCACGCAGGCTCAGCCCTCCAACCCTTGGATTACGGATGACACGCTCTTTTGGCAAATCAACAGTCCCATGTACGTACCTCGTAGTATGTCGATCCGCAGATACAATAATATTAAATTAAGTTTCTATAGTATTCAAACTATTTTTGATGAATTTTCACCAGTGTTGAAGTACCGAGCGAGAAACGTGTTCAACGTTGGGCTGTTTCTATAGAGGAATTAGTATCGGACCCTACTGGTCTTCAGGAGTTTACGAGTTTCCTTAGAAAAGAATATTCTCACGAAAATATTCGATTTTGGTTAGCTGTTATGGATCTTAGAAGAAGTAGTACTAAGCAAATACCTAAGAAGCTTGAAGAAATATATGAGTGAGTATGATGTGGGTCTCTTTATATTTAGGAAATTTGTACTTAGCTACACACTCTCACAACACATCTATGCAATACATGAAAGTTTTATCATCATCATCAGTCTATCGGGGCCCACTGCTGAGCAAAGGCCTCTCGTATGAAGAACGTTTGAGCATAAATCACCTTTCTTGCCAAGTCGGATTAGCAAGAAAAGTGATTTATGCTCAAACGTTCTTTGATTGAAAACTTATAATTTTAAAATAACAAGTCCAGGTTTCCTTTCGATGTTTTCCTTCACCGTCTATCAGTGATGTCTAAATACTCTAACAAAGTACGTAGAACTAGGAAAATCACATTAGTACTTGCCAGGTTTCGAACCCGCGTCCTCTTGCATTACAGGCGGAGCTTTAATTTCCAAGCCACCACGACTATGAAAATTTTATATTTTGTCCAAATCTATTCTATTGATATTTTTAAATAACCTTTTTTCAATGTTCTGAATGCATTCTCCCCAATAATTTTAGATATAATGCTGAAATTGTTATTTTAGCATTGGCAGTTCACAGTCGATGCACTTTATATCGATGCACACTGTAGCTTAGTATGCAGTCACGATGTTAACTTTATATAAATTTCATATACAGAGGTATTATTTACGTCTGTAATTTTATGTTTATAATGCACAAAAAAATGAAATCAAACCAACAATGTCTCTTAAAACAGTATATTTTTAGGGAGTTTTTAAAGCCAGGCGCGCCTTGCGAGATCAATATTGACGGAGCGACAGCGGATCGTGTGACAGAAGGTATCCGCAGTGGATCGCGATACGCACTGGATCACGCGGCTGATCATGTTTACGGATTGTTACTGAAGAAGGATTGCTATCCGAGATTCATCAGATCGGATCACTTCCAGCGGCTGTTGGCTGAGGGTAGGAACGTGCATCAAAAGAAAGCTAAGTAAGTCTAAAATTAAATTATTTTTTATTAAATGATTGAAAACAACAAAATACTTTATGTATACAACATCGACTTTACGAATTTAGGAAAGTGTTAAAAATTAAAAACATAATGTTTAGTACATTTTTTTTGAGAGGATTTACTTACTTTACAATAATTTATTTGTTATTTAATTGACTAATTATAAATTGCAGGTTTTTCAATTTCGGAGGTCAAGTAAAGAAAAAGCCGGGATCTACGAGTGGCAGTAGCGGTAGTGGAGCACTAACTAGGAGACGCGGCTCTGACCGGTCGTTATCGGGTTCAGCGCATGAGCTAGCCGTCTGCGCCGCTCAGCCACCACGAGCTCCCGACCCGCCCCCACACAGCCACTCACAGTCCAATCTCTGTGATATCCCTTTCAGGTCGGAAAAACCTTATTTTAATGCTTATCTCCATCTCGGCTAATGTTTATGCGAAATTTCATCATTAAATAAACAATTTTAGGGATCCCTTGGACGACGACACAGCAGACGTTCTTCCCTGGGAGAATTCGACTCGGGATAGTGGTTACGGGGCGAGGCGGCGGCAGGACTCCACCGCGGACTCGGGCAGCTCGTCGTCGGACGTGAGCGCCGCGTTGGCGACGAGCGAGCGACGGCGGCTCCCTCAGCAGAGCACGTTGGACGGCGGCTTGCGAGGCGCTCCGCCGCCGCTCCGCCGCTTGTCCGCCGTAGAGCCGCGCCACCTCGCGCCACTGTCGTCCCCGCCACATTCACCGCGTCACGCGCGGGCTCCCCAGCCAGCGACGCAGCCAGCACACGCGCCTGTCCCACCCCACCACCCCACCCCTACCATCAGCGTCAGCTCCGCACCGGATGACGAATCGGCCGAGTCACCAACCAGGACAGGCTCTCCCGACGACAGACGCTCGATCGCTCACTCCGAGGAACCTTCTTCAGTGTTCGCGTCGGCGGATGCTACGCCCACGGAACACTCACTCGCGTTCACAGACAGATGTCCAGCAGTGGATGCTGCGACGGAAGCCGTTGACGCGAGGACTAATGTTTTGAAAGTGGAAGTGAGAACGGCGTCCTTCGAAGCGTCGCTCACCGGCGAGTCGGTTGACTCGTGTGACGAAACTCGCTCGGAATCGACGATAGATTCAAGTCGGAACTCTAAAATACAATCGCGGGATAATTCGAAAGATGAGCAGGTTCAGTCTTCTGACAATGAAATATTTGTGCGCGTACCGATACCGCAGGGAGTCTCCGAGACCATGCCAACAGCCGTTAAGGCGCCGTCTTTCAGCAAGGAAGACGATGCTACACGAAATGTCGTCCTGAGTCGGGCTGATAGCGAAGTCACTGGTGTTTCAAAATCAGCTGAGGTATCTGCAGCGGAGTCAACGAAAGACGCTTCCGAGTCGCTGGTGATGGCAGCCGCGGCTGCGGAAGCGGAAGTCGAGCTACGAGTCGCGGTCGCGCCGCTCGCTGTGTGCGAGGACATCGGTGTGGACGAAGACAACCTCGACAGAGTGCCTTCGGTGCAGAGAGTGTCGACATATTCGAAGGAGTCGGATTCCAATGTGGTGAAATTTGCTCATAGTGATGAACTGTCTTCGGTCTCCGAAGCCGACATTGTTAAATGCGATAAAACCGCTGTCAGTGAACGTAAGCAGCGGAACGACATATGTCCCTGGGAGGACGAGTAAGTACACAAATCAGACTAGGCTATACATAACTGCGCTTTTTTAAGTACCGTATATTTTTTGTTCATTTTTTTTTTTTGCACATGTATAAAATAATGTAGTTTCTAGAATCGTATAATATACTATAGGAGTTTCTGTCTTGATATAAATTTTGACAAGTTTTTATTTGTTTCTTATTGAATTAACAAATTAAGTTTCATTAAATAAAACCCAAGATATTAAATTTATTTAATTTTCCCTCTGTTTTGTTTACATAATAATATCAAAAAGTTTAAAATCTGTATTTTTTTTCTTTTTTGTATATATATATTATTGGTGCCATGAAAATATTTTATCACAGTAATAGATACATATAAATATGTAGAATAGATATCATTTATATATTTTTTACTTATGAAAACGTACAAGTCTTATCGTTGCTGGACTTTTTATAAATAGGTGAAAAAAAACACAAAATTTTTCGAAAGAGTAAATGGTAAGGTTAAGCCGCAGTAGCTTTTTTAGTTAAAAAGAAGAAAATAGATTTCCATATGGTTTACTGTCATACATGCCGACAAAAACTCAAATTAAAGAAGAAATTTACTTACAAAAATTTGTCTCTTACAAAAGATATTTGTCATGGGTGATTTATTCAAGAAAACCTAATGAAAAATCATACTCTTTTCCACTCCAAAAAATATAATAAGTTCACACAGAAGTCGTGTACATATTTATAACAGACTTTCCATTAGTGAGGCGAAAGTGTCCAACAACATTACTTCCCGAACAAACTTTAAAATGAAAGATAACAAAAAGTTTAATTTATAGCTATACCATATTATCTTATTTAAAAATAAAATTACAAAAAAATTATTAAGGTGCGAATTTAATATGTTTTATTCACTGAAGTGGACACGCGAGGCCCAACATCAATTTAATGGCAACATTGCTGTTGTATAACATATGAGAACTTAAATTAAACGAAGAAGAACATGATTAAGTAGGTCAAAGAGGCCAAAAACCTTTTAAGGTAAAAACTTCGATAAGCTTATGAGGACTAAACTAACAAATAATTACTACAAGGCAACTGGTAGCATGACTGAATACTGTTTAAATAAAAAAATCAAACGTACTCATCCCCTTTAAAGAAAAGTTTCATTTCTTTACATGACATCAAAGAAACTAAACAATTAATAACAACTGCTATAAAATGTTGGCTTTGTTGATGATGAGCTTTGACTATGTCTGAAGTGACGGTTCATGGATTGGAACAAAATGTCTGTGCATAAACAATGGCACGGAGATTCAATCTCTCAAAGGAATTTTTAAAGAAAATTCACCAAAAATATAAGAGATTTAGTGTGAAATAAACAAGAAATAATATCGTCAAGAACAATTACCATGCAACTTAAAATTACTTGGCAGTGGAAATATGATGCCCACACATAAAACAGACAGAGCAGATTCACTAAACAACGTACGAGTACGATTTAAAGTTGTGTTTGAAGTGGAAAAGGTATTCAAAAATTTAAGCAAATGACAGTTACTCTTTGAGATTATTGTTAGACTCACAAAGAAATGTTAAATATAAAAATACTGATAGAAATAGACAAGGTTACTTCTAAAACTATCTTCATATATATAACAGGAAACTAATACCAGATAAAGACAACTGTCTCTGACGGACTTTGTCTTTGCGGTACATCCAATCATTGTAATTTTGAAACTAAGAAATTTTTTATGAGCTATTTATAATTAATCCTACTGAATATATTATTGTTTATTTTTTATTGCTGTATGCGTTGTTTCACGAAAAAAAAAAAAAAACAAAAATGAGCTTCATATCATTATTACAAAGTATTATAATATATTTCGAATAATTAGAAAAAATATTCATATATTATTTTCTAGCAATATATTAAAGCATGCGTTTTTCAAAGTCTATTTTACTTTGTTTACGATTATTTTTCGTAAAATTTGGTCATCTTTTGATTTATTTAAGTTGAACTATAATAAAATTTATATTTAAAAAATACATACGTATCTACTATCTGCTATTATTTATTAAAAAAAAAAACTTTATATTAAAAGCACGCATTAATTTTCGCAATACAGTATAACTAAGTAAAAACATTATCATAATGAAGAGTAAATGATTTGATGGCAGTTTCAAATACACTAAATAGTAGTTTGCCATTTTATCACATAATATAAATATGATTGTTCATTTAATTACATAATAATATGTTATGTTATCATTGATGTACTTTTTTCCCTTTCAGGAATTGCTGCGAGAGTGACGTTCCATTTGTTAAAACTTACGCAACGCTGGGTTACTTATAATTTTTTTAGTTGAACGTCATATAATATTATGTCGTCAGGGTTATAGGAAAAGATATTTAATTTTTTTATCTTAGAACCTATGTTTCGATTATCACAGATTTAGGGCATTATTGTGTAATTAATATGAATATTTTGAAGTAAATGATCGTTAATTATTAGAAATTACTGTCTTTTATTGTTTTAACGTAGCAAAACATTAATTAAAACATATTGCATGCCTTGTACAACCACTCTTGTTATTTTTAATGGCCGTTCAATTATTGACTGCTGCAAGGCGTATCTTCAAGCATGTCAAAGAATATTTGATGTTTTTTGAAATACCGTAATTATTCGTTTTTCTAAACGAATTTCTGGTTTACAATTTCTGTAATCTTAGATGATCTAAAAGTATTATAAATGTATTTTACATTTAAAGAAAAAAATTAATCAGTTTCATTAAAATGAATTTATTAAGAAAGAATAGGAAACTTCGAATACCTTTTTTGAAAAATTATTGAAGGCCCTAGAATTAATTAAAACCTAATGAAGATGGCCCACAATGTAAACACAGTTTGTAAAGCTTTATAACCACATAATAAATAAAAATTATATACGCGTTGTACTCGGGAACTGCCGTGGTAAAGCTTTTGCATAGCGTTTTTTATTTTTATTTATCCCATATTATTTTAGCATGTTAGGGTTTAACATACACATTAGTGTTCAACTAGTCGCGAGCTCGTACTCACTCGTTTAGGCGGCCAAAAAGCAATCTGTCTAACTTAGCATTGTGTCCAGAAGAAATAGGATCAGCTATGAGCAGGTAGCAGCTCGTTTACATGCATACATCAAGTAACACTCACACAAACACTGTGCCGAAGTCTGTCGAACTAAATCGACGCTAGACGTCAGGTGTTAGGTTTATTTTAGGTACGAAAATTTATTTCAAGCTTAAAAGCCGCGATAAAAGCTATGCAATAGCTTAACATTATAAGAAGAGTTACACAGTCAAAATTCAGAATGGGAAGAAAACTGAAAAACCTAAATAGTCATCCCAAATATATTCTTTTACAAAAACAATATAAAATATGAAAAAATAATGTAGGCCATATCAAATAGCAAGCTAGAAATTTAATAATCTAATATATTTTCGGATTTACTACGTCACTATGTGAGTCACATCTCGTCCGCCCATGATCACGGTTGCTGTAAAGTAACCGAAACGTCGGGATTATGTAATTTTAAAGTAATAAAAAATCGCGTAGTAAATCCGAAAATATATTACTTTTATTAAAATGACTCGCGAAAATCTTAGATCTCATTAATTAATAATCTTGTATATTTTTATATTTCAAAAACCCGAACAAATGTTTGAAGATCCTTTACAGCTTGTCTGCGTGTTGTTTTCTCGTATACAAATGTTAGAAGGTCAGATTATTGAAGTAAGAGATCTTTTTTGAATTAAAAAAAAAGGAAAAAATAAACCAGACAAATATTAAACATTAACACAGAAAAATATATATTGCGATATCCGGCCAGCCAGAAGTGTCAGGAAAGGACAAAACAATTATAAGTATGTTATAAAAAATAGCTTGTTACCAATCTTTTAGATACATGTCTAAACGATTTTCTTCACCAACCTCTATGTAAGAATAGCAGAACCATTACATCTAAAGTGTGGTATAAGAAATTTTCTGGTTCACACGATCAGTTGTAAGTATATATATCTTAAAGTCATAGGTTGTAGAAGTTGAATAAACACTTTATATAGAAATAGACAGGTCACAAGATGGACTTGTTACGTGTAAGGATTAGTGTACGAAGCCAATAATTAAAATTAGGAAGTAAAACCTTTTATTTTAAATATATTTATTGTTATTAATGATCATTCACAACTTTTCACAATTTAAATAAGTCTTATACCTTCTTTTACATGAAGTATTAAGTGCAGTGTATTTGCCCTTCTCCACCCAAGGGCTCAATTTGATATCGGTATGTTTTATTCCGTCCAGGACTGTGTCCAGAGAAACAACGACTAAGGTTATAGCTACAACAATAATCGTATAGTTTACAATATAGAAATATTTTTCTACTAATACAGCAATAGAGTAAACAGTATTCCATTCCATTTCTTTAAAAATATCTGTGGGTGACTCCAAAACAGCAAAGGGAATAGAAAGGCAAAGCAAAATAGAAAGAAAAGACATTATGATTGAAATAAGCAAATTTTTCTTTTTGTTTGCCTTTAATTCAGTTTTGTGGAATTTTGGCGGATGCGAGTGACCATTCTTCGGTATTTTATCCCATCCGAAATAATGTATGATTCTGAAATGAGAAATTAAAACAGTTCGTTGTTAAAGTAAATATTTAGCTAACAAAAAAAAAATGCAAACATAAAAAATATAAAAATTTAAGCGATGCTCGTGAGTTGAAGTGGTCAGTGATAAGTGCCCTTATATAAACTTCCAAAGTTTGAAAGGTCTAGCTTAAGAATCTAAGATTCTAAAATAAATATAAATATATATGCTTTAAATAAAATACCTTTGCACAGCTAATCGATACAAAATCATCGTAGAAACTTTAGGATACGAGGCCCTTTTCGGTGACGACAAATTGTCTGAACGAGATCTGTTTATTAATTCCACTCAAACGTTATTATGTTCCGTTAAATACAGATGTCATTGTTGTATCACTTTGTTAATAGCACATAATTACTAACAACTAATTACAATTTGATGGCATTTATTGTGATTGACTTATTTTCTCCAGCTAACAATATTCTGCGTTTTAGTAACGTTAAACAAATTGTACTAAACCAATGACATCAATCAAAGGAAGTAAAAAAAAAAGGTTTTAAATTTAAAAGTTAAAACACTAGGTTATTGAAATCCGACCATTGTATGGGTTACTCTAAAGAAGAACTATTACTTGTTTATTATTGCCAAGACTCAATCTATTAGATCAATATTCAAGAAGTATGGTGAAAAATAGACTGCACCATAAGTGATTAACCGACCAATAAACATCAAGAGGTCTTCTCATTTCGTATATGTGGAGTTAATAATTATTAGTATTAAGTAACTATTAGTCGTGAGGCCTAGGACGTTAAGGCCAGCCTCTCATTCACGAGAAAGCGATGTTGAGGTTCGACACCTTACTAGAAACTTATAATATGTACTTTCTAATGATATTTAGACGCCAATGATAGGCGGTCAAGAAAAACATCGTGAGGAAACCTGGACTTATAAGTTTGAAATTACCAATCCATATTGAGCAAACGTGGGGGTTAATGCTCTAAACTTCTCCATGTCAGAGGAGACCTTTCCTCAACAGTGGGCACCGATATTCTGATGATGATAGCGCAGTTGTACACATTATTCTCTCGTCATTATTTCTCCTGGTTACTCAGAGAACATTAAGCTATGAAAATAGCTTATGTTGCAATTGTAATGACAAATTAATACCGCTTATGGTATTAGCTAACTATATAGATAGTTAAGGAAATTACTTACATCAATTCATTAACAATATGAATCATTCTAATTTATACTTACGTATGTATGTTTTCCTTTCGAAGTCTATGAAGGTAAAAATATTCGGGCCAAGTTTTGTCTAATATTTTTTACTCGAACTATGAATTTACGTTATAACAACGTAAAATCTGTAGAATCTAAACCAAAATTTTTACGGTTAATCTGCACTTCATTCATATTTATTTTTCAATCGCCTCACCTTTAAACTATTCAGTTAATAATTTAACCGAAATAAAGGTAAGAGAAGGAAGTCTAAGGCCCAAAACAAGTTTGAAAGTTTATGTCAATAGAACAAAAAGTGGCAGATACTCTTTTTTTACTTCTTAACAACCAAAACTATTATAACCCGCTCTTTATACAGGGTCTTTAGCAATCTAAATCCATTCTAGTTTTCTAAATAACTAAATACATAAACATATTTTAATTTAGAATATAATTTTGATCAATAATCTATAAATGAAGAACTCTTTAATAATGTTATAAAGGGAAATGGGTATCGGTTAAGGTTATTCTCAAATATAATTTTTATTATTTTATCAATGTGCTTCATAATGTTCGCATTACTGTTTTTTAACAGAAACATATATATTTTTTTACGCCATAGTTTGATAAATTGTTATAAATAAAACTTCAAAGGTGTACATGTATATTAATTAGATTAAATACTAATAACTTTTAAATAAGGAATAAAATAATTAAAGAAGAAATAAAACATACAAATTAAGCAATGCAATTCACATTCTTTGTTTTCTATAGAATAACGTATTCCAAGGGGTAGTCAGTCTCCATGCCAAAGGTTTTATCTAACCAAATTTCTGTGATATAGACGAAACGAATCCTCTTAGCATTCAATGGATTCAC
>DVQP01000481.1:0-22366 GCA_018231745.1 Danaus eresimus
GGAAGGACAGTTTTTGCTTGTTTTGTGATAATTATATAATAACGGAATTCCTATAATGGTAAAATAAATACAAAAAGGGGTAAAATGGCGATATCGACATTAATGTACGATAAGCAATATATCCTAGTTAGGTATAAAAAGTTATAACGGTACAGACATTACGGTAGATTTTGACAGAGCTTTTCTCAGACAGCAGATTTTTAATTAACTTACATTTTAAAGAAAAGAATTTGTGAATTTACAAATTCTGCAAATGCGTCCATTCAAGCATTTCGTGGCTTAGCTTGACAAGATTAGTATATAGAAAAATTTCTTTTGATACTTAATGTAATTTTGAGGATAACAATGTAAAGACAGTAGCCACCTTTCATATTCCTTCCAAGCCATAAATCATTCATATTAAATCTTTTACGAAGTTGCAGGAAGTGCTTTACAATATGCCATTTATACACCTACAAATAAAGCTGATAATATCACCTACATTCGTAATTTAAAATAAAAAGAGATGTCTCAATATGTCGTAAATCCATCAGTAGTAAACAAGGCTTCGTCCCGAGGTTTATTTTCTGAATCCTCCGATCTCACAGCAACTGGGTGGGATTATTTTTTTTAACTAACAATATATTTACATAGAAAATCCGATTAACTTTCGTTCAAAACCAAGGCTAGATAATCTTACGGATGACCAAACTAAGCGTTTGTTTGAACACTTTTAGGACGTGGGATAATAAAAACAATAATATGGGATTCTGTTTGATTTTAGCAAGCGAGGATCGCGATAATTTAATGTTATTTTTGTCTCCGAACTGTCACTAAACGGATGTATGTAATAAGATTAACTTCGGGTTCGTTTACCTTTCGTATGGATTACATGTGAGAAAGAACTTGTATTTAAGCTCATTACTGTCACAATGTCTATAAAACATTAATTTGGAATAATATCATTCAATTATTGATGTACCTTATATACTTAATGAATCTAAAAGTTCAAACTAATTCTAATCTAACCTAATACAAACTGAATGACCCCTATAACTGACACTAATGTGAATTTAACAAGTGTTAATGTGATAACCAACATAGTATCGATTCCTGCAAATCCTTCATTTTTATCAATGTAATCATATACATATATAAAGGTCTGTCATATCTCCTGCTGGGCGGTCCCATCAACGGTTAGGAATTATCGCTTAATTTCAATGAAATAAATTTGTAATGAAACCATGGACACGTACGATACCATCAATACTGTTGATATCTCAAACTACATACCTGATTTCTATTTTAAATATATTATTACTTTATTTGTGTATTAAACCTACTTCGAAAAGCTTCTTCGTGTAAATTTTTATTTTAGCTGTAAAAGAATAATATTATTAATCTTTGAAGTACTCACTTTTTCCTATATCCTTAAACTCGCAATTAATGTTAACTTTAATCTATCGTCTACCACATACATTTTGACCATAATACTTTTATGTTTGCAAAAACAGCTATCAATTACTCGTAAACCGGAAAAGAACCCTAATATAGGCCCAGTATCCACTACGGTGGTCTTCTTATCGCCAATGCGTCCAACGTCGCTTCTACTAAGACATTTCACCTTTTTTATTACTTTGCTCTTCGCGACTCCACTCATCCAACATATTGTCTTCAGCTAGAAAATATTATAAAGTTTTATACTTAGGACTTAAGGACCACTTTCGTTTGTCAGTATTAAAAGTAGGTGCAGAAACAAAAAACTTATTCTATAGTTTTATCTGCGTCTACTTTCTCACCTTTTTACGACCCAACGTGTGACTCGAAGTGTCGTAGATACAATTATCGATTAGGTAATGTTATCGGACCGATCTATTGTCTTCCGGTTAAAAATTGTTGATTTAGGCCGGTTTTCTGAATTTAATGGCGATTTGGGACGTGAAATTTTCACGTTGCGTTTGAGATAATTTGGTTGTTATTTGCAAATAATTTTCTTGCGAATTTAGATAAGGTTTATGTTTTAAAAAAGATAAGCAGTTATATTTTTAGATATACAAATAACTTCCTCTTAATGCTGACATAACTAAAAAAAAATTGAGAGCACTGACTTTTAAAATTATCAAATTCAAATTATTCATAATTATCAAAATTTAACGAGTTTCCAAATATATAATCAACTCCAACCAGTCCCTTCAAGATTTCTTTATCAATCTACACTTAGCGTTTAATGAATACATAAAATAAATAATTCTGAGCAAATTGTATTATATTTGTTTGAATGTTATCGTGAACAAGCTATAGGGGGTATTGAAAAAAAAACCGGCCAACGAATAGTCAACTGTATAGATGTTATCTTAATGAAATATGCGTAATGCCTCTGGACACTATCACATAATTATCTGCAAGATAATCTCCCTGTTACGATAGCTGTAAATAAACACAGACCTTAATATTTCAAGCGAAATTGTGCCATAATTTAAATAGGAGTATAATTTTCACCGCTCCCTATAGAATGGCTACTTCAGTAATATCATAAGACGTAATAAATAAAGTTGTGAGAAAACAAATTGCACGCAGCAACCTTAAATATGTGCATATTATTTGCTTTCATACAATCATATAAAGACGTCAAAATGGACCATTGAAATAAAACAGTCGTTGAATATAAAATAAGCTGTTTTAGTTTTTCCATTCCTTGAATACATTGATATTAAAAATGAAGTATCATGTAGCAACTTTAAGTGAAATGAAATATTTTTATTATATATATTATTAAGGTCAATATGAAAATAATAAATTAATTTATTTTGCCCACTGTACTCAGTCTGAACTTAATCCGACATCGTATGTAGAGTACATCACAAACGCATGTTATTCTTCTTTAAGAATTATTGAAGCAACTACATGTATTTCAAATAATTATCTATTTATTTTTGATTGCTATAAAAATAATAATGTTTCAATGGACTTCCAAACTCCTAATATAAAAGGAATTTGATATATATTATATTATATATTCAATAATAACAATGAAATAAAGAAAAAATCTAGTAGCTTTTAATAATATATCTGCATAATAATTTGTTAAGCGCCATCTCGTTAAGTATCCATATTCACAAATTAATTTCGGTGTTTGAAGTTTCTACTTTACAAAGATATCTTATTGTATTATTATGATACGCTTGCATTTAAATATTTAATTCAATTCGTGAATAAATTTAACAAATACAGCCAGCACCTAATGAATTTTATAAAGATTGAACGTATAATTATTAATAATAGGCGTGGCTGAAACTGAACATTGTAATGAATGGATGCGACTTTGTCGAATTATTTAATTTTGCAAATACTAAATGCAAATGAGTATCAACATTAAATATTAATACATTATTTTAACATTACTTTCACTTTTATTTAAGACCTTTTTTTATCGAGTGTCAAGTAATCAAAATATTAAAATTAACATTTTAAATATTTTAAAATCAAAATGTGTCTTCGTCTATATATCACATTAAAAATATTAACAAACCTTCAGCTAATAGAATATTAAAAAAATATCACAAAATGATTAAAATCAATGAACTGTTCTAAATTTATATGACGATTAAATTGCAGAGCTGTCGATTTATTTTCAATTATTTATTGAATACTATTTCGATGAGCGAAATTACCTTTATAGTGCGTGGGAGAACTAACGAGAATTTAACTCAGGTAAATCACTGGAAGAAGAATGAACACCTCTTTCAAACGACTTGACATTTAAAACGTAATATTCTTTATACATTCCTTTATTACAATTTAGAATTGCTTTTCTATTTTATTTATAAAAAAAAAACATTTAATTTTTATAAAGGGTACATAGTTAACTTTTATTTCAGTTACATATTAAACGAGTAAAACGCAAAATTCTGTCTCGACACTTGATACTGTGTAGGCGGACGTGCTAACGACAGAAAGCAAGTAAATTACGGACGACACGCATCCATGTGTAATATGATTACAATTAGTTCTTTTATTTCTATTTTGTTCGTATATAATATCTCATTACGACAACTATTTCATTATTTCATACAATTTAGTAAAGGTATACGTCTTCATATAAAACTAAGAAAAAAATCGATTCCGCTGCGGTTCACCTAAATTAAAAGCATCATCTTGTTATTATGACTCAAATGACGTAGAAAATAATATGGCTATATTCTCACGACAAATTACTGTGAGGCGAGACAGAAGCCGCAAAAAATTCGCTCTAATTTTTACAAAAAAAAAGTTTTTATTGCGACTAACAAGCCAACCCTGATGTTATCGTATGTATTACTTTCATTCCTTATCTGTTACCGCGCCCTTTTAATAATTGGTCAAGCCTGAGTTTATATGAGTTTATTAATATATAATAGAAAGTTCTTTTAAAATCATGCTATTCAACACATCACTTAAAAAGTTTCATCTTTAAATTATTTATAATATTTAAAATTTTAATCCACTATACCTTATTAATATCATGTTTTGCCTCAAAAACTTATGATTCTATTAAATCTCGTTAGAAATTAAAAACGAAAAAAATTTAAGATCAAATTTTAAATAGAGTTTAAAAGCTGTTGGGGTTATTTAGTCTAAAATATTAACATAAAAGTGTGAATGAAGCTGGGTACCTAGCGCCATGTGAGCCCATTCTTAGGTTTTTTTATTGGTAGGGTTACCGATAATCATGTCACACATTTTTTACACAAAACCACACAGGACAAAATAGCGTTACCATCAGATTATCATAGGCTTGTGGTCGGATTATTACTTAATTTTTTTCTCGCCTACCTGTCCAGAACCCGAGATATTTTGAACGGATAGACCCAAGATTCAGATATAGTTGTCAAACAGCCAGTCAAACAAGACCCTAGTTTTTATAACAAATTAGTAATAAATGAGATCTTAATAATGTGGCATGAAATATACTCAAATTAAAAAGGCAAGCAAGCTTCTTAACCGGTCAATACAATGATTATTAAAACTGTTAAAGATTTGTCCAAACAATTGGTTTGTTGTTGAGATAAACTTCTCGAATTTTATTATTCTTAGTTATGTGGGTGACGAATATTTGAGGATCAACATCAAATTTGACTTCATTCTTTTCGGGAAGTGACTCACTTATACAACACCTGCTTAAAACGTCATGAAAATAAGACTATTAGTTAGATTAAGTTCCAACATATTCCTGGTGCTTTAAATACTTATAATAATATTCTTACAAAAAGCCTATATTCTTAAGTAACTATTTCATAAACATTACTATTTATTTTCTCTTACTTTTCGCCCATTTAGGAAAATAATATCAGTTTATATACATAAAAGTACTGACTAACCTAATATTTATATTTTTATAGTGGCTATTCTCATACTGGGTTAATTATTTAGGGTTATTGAACTTTATAAACAAGTATTATATAAGACATATTACGTGACTAGTAGTAGATTCAGAATGATATGTAAATAAGATATTAAACTAGATAATATTAAGATTAAAACGATACATAATTTTAAGTCTAAAACTAAAGTTAACCAAAATATACAAAATTTATGCAAACGAGATGTTATAATTTAAAATATATCATCTCATGTGTGGAAGTTGCAAGTAAAGTTTACGGTATCAAAAAGTCTCGGCTGTAGGTATACTTAACGGGTGTCAATTGAATTTTATAGCCCTTTACACGGTTTCACTTTACGACACGGCGAAATTGAGGTGGACGCACGACGTTCTTTATAGCCAGTGACAAAGAAGTCACCTAAAGCCTCGGTCAAGGAACCTCAGAAAATTATTGTGACTTTCCTGAAGAACGCCAAATACATTGTGTTAAATATGAATCCCGTCACGATTTAATGTAATGCATGATAAAACTTAATATATCTGTAAAGACTGAGAAATATTGTGCTGGTAACACGATTGTTATAATTCAAAAGGTAATTAAAATTAAAATTAGTACAGCGAAATCCTGTTCAATTTTACTTTACCGTGTAAAAGAAGCTTATCAAGCGGCGTATGTCAAAATTTGTTTTTATTTATGGTTAAATATAAAATCTTTATGCTTCCTTAGCAGCTTCCGCGGCCATCTTGCCGCGTTGCCTTGTTATATCGCGTGCGTACAATAAAATGTCTAGTGTTGGCTTTAAATGTCACCTGTGGTTTATGTTAATTATAAATCACATATATTGAGACAGCATTGTTCAGATTTATTACATATATCTTTTTATTCAGATAAAGTTCTAAAGTGCAAATTAAATCATTATTTTAAAGTGATCAGACCCGAATCTTTTAGGGCATTGTAAATTCAACACTAACAATAAATAAACATAAAACGCAAATGATGTAACAGTGGTTGTGGATAAAAATCGTGGACATCTCAAAAGGAAAGCAGCTCAATCGTTCAGGGTTGTGTTATTTATTAGTATAGATTATCGCAACAAATCACTGGGCCGATTGCCGTGGAATCATTTGGTGTAACCCGAGAACGCCCCTTACATTTGATGATTGGACAAATAAATATATTTCTTGTATCCTGTTTATCAGGTCTGAGGTGTTAATAAAAATGTAGGGCGAGTTTGGCCAGTATGGAATTGATTTAACATTATGCATTAATTTGATTTTTGTTTCCTGTAATAAAATATGAAATACAGAAAATAGTAACTACAAGTGAACGATTTAATTATGTTTTTTTTGATTATTATTTCAATTACGTCTTTATAGAGAAAGACTATAAAGTTGTGTCATGTATTAAATACCTGTTCTATAGTCATTAGTCACTAATTAGCGTCTAGAATCCGCTGACGTGGAATTGAACAACGGTCTCAAACATTTTTAAAGCATATTCCATTATAGCCGAGTTGCCTCTTACGAAGTGAATGGGCTCGTGGTCAGGGTGGCCGGCGTCGTCGTATCGTTCCTAATAAATTAGAAGCCACTAATACAAGCTGTGCCCTTACAGAAGACTGGCCGCGTCAAGGTCCAACTAATGTACTGCTTCGATAACACTCTCAAAAGAACTCATGTACAATCAGCCAACATAAAGAGACCTATCGAGGAGTTTATGTATGTTCGCTCTGCATTACCTTGTCACGTTTCTTAAATTATGGTCGTATAGATATAGCTTGCATTGAAGAGAAATGTTGCCTGTTATAACGTTAGGATTCTGAGTCCTCGTCCGTGTAACGTAAATTCCAGCGTGCTTTATTGTTGATGACTTCGTAATTGATTGTGGTGAGATTTATAGTTAAATAAACATTTTTTTATGAACGCTTACATGAAATATTTGCAACATGAGTAAGGATTTGCGGATTTTGCGACTTTTCGGGCGACAGTTTTTAAATCTGAGTAATTGAGCATTAAAAGGACTTTTAAATCTTATCAGTTAAAGAAATCCAGAGGTATAATGAATCGCATTCCAAAGTTACATCACTCTTGGGTTTGTTACGGTTTCATATTAAGTAAAAAAATATGATTAATAAATGCGATGAGTCATTCCTATTTAGTTTCGAAGACGGTATCTCCAATTGATCATTTAGGATGATTATTAAACGTAAATAAATCATTACATTTTATATTATACTTAATAGCGTGAAGTTACTTTAAATTCACGATACAATTCAAATGACTTATAAAGGTTAATAAAGCAACCAGTCAAAAATTATTATAGATTCAATTCTCTCATTAAACTTCACCTAAATTTTTTATCGATAATAGTATCGACAACGCATCACTAGATTATTCAAAGCTAATTTTTATTTTATGTATAACAGCCATCGATCACGCTACTAATAAGCTCACGGATGCGATCAGACGGGAGCGCAATCATCTGGAATCGGTCGATTGCTATTTGTCGTCGAGTCGTGTCGTCTAGATAGTACATCGGAACAGACGGGGGATGGTGAAATGCAATAATGAATCAGCTTTATTATTTATAATAAGTACTTCTAACATTTAAAGAGATTCACAGTTTGTTTGTTCCCGAATTTATTGCTTACCACCGACTAACCAAATAAACGCTTAAATTTAAGCTTTATATAGTACATTATTATATTATGAAAATTAAAACTAGGTAGTAGTTATAGGAAAATCGTGTCATGCACAAATTAAACTTAATTCTGCACTTACACAGAGATAGGCATGATTAATCCCGTTTATATTCCGATATAGTACAAATAAGTCAATAAAAATGTCTTCATTAAATAAAAATAGAATATACAGATCAGTATATGCTCTATGTATACCCATCTAATTATATTATAATTGAATAATATCAGTGAAAACCAGAAAATAAAACACATTAACATATACAGCGTCCATGCATAATATCTTCCAAGCTGTTACAATAAGTGCAAAATGTCCCTTTGTTAGTGTTCCGATCCGGTCCTTGGATATCTAGCATAAAATTGTCGTGCATTAAGGGTCATTCGGTAATCGGAACACAGCTTTTGTTTAATTTTAGATCTATAATTGAAGATATATTGGATCAATTTTAGCTCGGTTGCCACTTAAAAATAATGTAGTTTTTATTATTACAGTATTTTTGGGTTCACAGTAAAATTAAGATTTTTTTAATTCTTAAAGAGTTTTCACTTAAAATATTTTACAGATTATAAATTCGCATTACGAGGTCAAAGGATGGATTCCATGGTCTTGTGATGGATTTCATGATGCTTTATGATTTTCAACTTTAATACGCGCAGTTGAAGTAAAAGAGATCATTGTTGTTCTTTCAAATCAAAACGATTGTACTTGACTGTCATTTCATCTGTTGGTATTTGGAAATGAAGGGGATCAATGAACTATCTCAGTAACAGCATATTAATTCTTGTGCATAAAGAAATACACATTATAGTGGAAGGAAGCATAGACGCACACGAGGTATTTCAAACCTTTGCCGTGTATAAGAAGAAGTATATCACTTTGTCCGGATTCGAATGAGTAGAGATAGCCTTTTCCTTTAACCAAACCCATCAATACGTCTGTTTGCCAGTCTCTATTAGGTTAAAAGCAGTGATTAGGCAGAACAATTCAAAATGCAACAGCATTACTCCTTACGCGACCTAACCTCTAGTTTTATAACATTTAAAAACAATCCATTTTTAGAAAAGCAAAAATCGATTAAAACATCGTTAAACGTAATGCATGAAAATGGTTTTTAATAAAAAAAATATTTTCTTCATTCATATTTCATTTTTCAAGTGAGCATTAAAGCATTTTTTCATAAAATTAATTGTTATAAAAATGTTTTAAGTTGATTTGAATGCATATTATTTTAGATTTTAACGATCCGATACTGAGAGTTACGTTACTTAACTTTGGAATTGAAATAAATCAATTAATAAATTAAACTCTGGAAGCATTATATATTTTTATAGAAAAAACTAATATTTTATTATATAGTATAAGTTGAGACGAATTCCTCGGTATACTTTTCATACTTGGTTATTTTTGGTCGTGTACCTACTTTTTTGGTTTTCTTCAATTTAGAATCTTTTATAGTATGATCTATTTTTTTATAATTTTAAACAAACTTTTCGATATATATAATATTTCTCTTCAGAAATTTTACTCGTCAAATATTGATTTTTATAATTTTATAAAACATCAATACATTTCTAATTTGAATCGTAAATACTTTATAATAGTAAATACTTGTAAATTATGCATTTTACACAATTATAATGTAAAAGTTATTTTTAATGAAATTAGTTCAGAAAATACCTTTCCTAGTATAATACTTCTTGTTAAAAATAAAAACATTCGCTTACTTTTGACATTTTCTTTTCTGACATCTTCATCCAAACTCATTACGAAGTAAATTCAACTAATTTTTTTAAAAGAATATCATGTTGTAATACCAGTAAAATAACATAACTACAGAAAGATTAAAAAACTCTCGCTCTTTCAAAAGATATCATCAACATCTTGTTAAAATTTAAGTAGAACACTTTGTTGCAGGAGTTAGTTAAATGAATTGAATACTATTTTACGATTACTTAAGGCCTGTCCGTCTGACCAAGACTGTATCGAGGATTCAGTCTAAAGAAACGGCTGAGATATTTTGTACACACGTTTGTCCCGACGTCTTCATACTTGGGTTTAGAATATCATAAAGTTCATGTGAAACAGCGTTTCTCCAAAGCATCAAACTTGACCTCGCTAATGCACTGTCGATGTTATGATAGCCAAAACTAGTAATTAACCCGTGATTGGTCGATAGCTCCCACGGTCTTCTCAGAAGTATTTTTTACATCTAAAAGGTTTTGGACTAGATAATTATATACACATTAGTGATAGATACACTTTGTGCATTGTTTCATTTTGCGGTAGCCGTGTTGATGCTATCTATTTCGGTGAAGCGATAAATGTAGATGCAGACATTTATAAATATAACCACGACCATATCTTAATAATATTAACATCTAATACACAGGAATTAGCTTCAATATTGTAAGTAATTCTATGAGATTGTTATAATTATGACATTTCTAAAAAACTAAAGAAAACTTTAGCAATTATAAATCGATAAAGATTGCATGTTCTCCAAGAGAAAAATAAACAATCGGAATGCAGACAAATTAGCAATTATCCGCTTCGTTATAATGTTTTAAATGGAACTAAGAAGCGGTCATTAGGGTCCATGCACACTGGCTTCTGTTACACCTTTTTGTGGTTGCGAAGTGCGCTCGATTACCTGTCCTTAATATATCGATATGCATCTGTAGAAGCAATTTGTACATGGTGTTGCGTTTTCAATCAACATTACAAATTTTATAAGAACGCTTACAATTTAATTAATTTAAATTAAATATATTGGTTTTATTTTCAAAACTCTATGATTACTTATTATCAAATTAAATAGAAGCTTCCTGCTACACAAAATGGTGTATAAAATTTAGATTACAAAAATATTTCACATAAATATAACATCCTGTATACAGACGCTTAAGATAAAATGCAGCAAAGCTGTCAAAAAGATGTAGTGGTCACGTCAATCATCAAGAGTCCACACTGGATACAAAAAGTTGCCAATAATTGCGATTCCGCTCCGCCCCTAATAGCTTTCGCGTGTAAAATTTACGAAATGACTATCGATCAATAGTTAATTTTCAAATTTGTAAACAACCATATAAAAGATTAAATGGACAGAATTTCATATTTGTTTTTTCTTACTTCTTTAAAAATATGAATTTAAAAAAAGTCAAATTCAAACCTATTGAAATTTCATAAATTAAAACACACCTTGAATTTATTTCAAATCGTAACAAACTGCATATTCTTCACTGATAAGTCTGTCATTAAAATCTAAGGAAAAAAATCCAACAAACTTTAACGATGCTTTCAATATCTACCTACATATAAATAATTAGTGAAGCCGAAATAACTATATACATACCGCCCTAAAATAACCGACATATCATTACCAAAAATATGATGTAGGTATAACAGAATTGTTCTTTACCATTCAATTAAATATTCTTCACGACAGGCAACACCTACTAAATAGCATAGAAAAATATTTTTTAAAACACTTAATTACAACTTACTTTTTACGCAATGTGTAATAATAGGGTCTATTCACGCAACAGCAGAGGGGTTGTCAGATACTCCTATGCCACTGAAGGACGTTTTGACAGACGGACAAAAATTTTAATTATATATCGGTGTTCCAACCGAATCTGATAAGATTAGACCGTTCATAATATTAAACGCGCTTAACATTACTTAATGTAACGTTTGCTTTGTTATAAAGAAAAAATAATGTTCAGAATTAAAATAAAAGCATTTTATATAGCATTATCACAATATAAGAGAGTATTATAATTAAACGTCAAACAATCGGCTAATTGACGATAGTATTACAAGGATTTTAGCATTGAGACCATCTACAAACATATTCGGTTGCCCACCAGTAAAGTTTCCTATCATAGGCCCCCGATTTAACCCTAATTTGACGTGGAAAATATCACACAATACAAAATCACCTGATCTAATCACATCACTGGCACCGACAAATCATTGGCCACACTAAAAGCGATTTGATTAATTAAAACTCCCAACGACGGCAAGAGGGCGTCCAGGATATGTTTTCTAATTATACTTTATTAGACCAAATTGGCTTTGTTTTTCTTAAAGGGATCTGTTTCGACGGTGCCCTTTGTCCGTTCGGTACTATTGACGATTATATAAGGTCAATAATCATTATTGTCTGTGATAGTATAATTAACTAGTCTTAAGATCTAAAGGCGCAATACTATTAACAAGCTATAAAATTTAATACAACTACAAACAACTTCTTAGAAAATGACTTTGTTGTGAACTATTGATATTAAATGTTGTGTTAGAAATAGAAATACGAAATTCAATGAAACCTACGTTGAAATAGTTAGGTAATACCATTTATTAAGTAACATCAAAACTAACACAAAGGTATTTAATTAATTGATTTTGTTATTTAACTTTGATATGATATTTTCAAACCGTGTTAGTTTTGCCACAGATTTATGTACGTCTAATATTAATTTATATCGCTAAAATATAACATATAGTGTTTTATTTAATTCTTCTATTTACTTTGACATATCAAAGGAAACGATGATTATAAATTACTCAAAATAGATTAATAATTCAAGAGGTTTTATAACATTAAAAGATTATTAAAGTGAAATTATATATCTGAATGAAACACGCGTCCGGACCTTTCTCCATATAAATATGCCACATTATATCTTCATTGTCTACAAACACATGACATAATCTACAAGCCTTTATCGTTTTAAATCATTTATCAACGGAAATAAATTTTACAAAATCAAAATGGTCGGGTATAGTGAATTCCATTAATTCTGAAACACTGAGGTGGTCAGACGATAACATTGTTTTGACACTTCGTATTTATTTGTAGTGTGGACACACGTCTTTATCTTTATTACTGTTTTGGAAGCTTCGAGCATATCTATTTAAGCAATGGAGTCTATTAAGAATATAGTCTCACTGAGATCAGTTTTATGTCACATAATGTGTTTTATATTTCATTAAGTGTGTTTCTATGATGGAGATGGTAATGTCAGCATTTTTAATATATTTTGGTCACCTTTATAAATATGCGAAATAATATAATTAAGTAAAATTAATACAAGTGTGTCCAGTGTATTTTTTATTCTTTTTTTTTCTTCATTATTTTAGATTTAATAAAAGCCTAAATATTTTTACTAATGGGATTGAATGACTGCAAAAAGAAGATACTTATATTGAACACATTTAATTATAAACTAAAAATAACAAGATAAAAAATACTTATACTGCAGTTACATCACATCTACTATAACATGCCATCAAAATTATAATAATTACACGCCACTATAAGCGCGACCATCTCATTTAATAAAATCATTAACGAGGGTATTCATGTATACATTTAAGAATTCTCTAAAAGAATGTTGTCTCAATCGCAGCTGGGACAAATTAATTTCGTTAATCAAAAGCGGCGCAGGCGCAATGCATCAAGAGGACAGCCAGCGAACAGATAACATTAGCTTGATATACGACCAACCAAAAATATCGATGGTAAAAGAGACCCCGCGACCGTTAAACGTGTTAGTATTTACATTTTTTAAATCAGTTTTTACTTAATTATTGTTACGTACACTATTTTCTAATAGATTTGAAGCTTATTTATCGTTTTATAATAAAAATTATTGCCATTACCATGCAACAATCAAAACTTGATTTCAAACAAAATCATAACACAACAAACGGGAGCACGTTTTTTTTACTCAAGAGCCCTAAAGCTACGCAAAGTGCTAAGGAGAACAAATTAGTCCATACAACCTTATTTTGTAAGCTGTTTTATATTCAAATTGTCCTACGGCATTATACAGAACTGTGTAATCATCCCACCTATCTAAATTGATGACGGATCGGTTATTGTCCGCGGGCTACTGGTTTTACCTGTGCTCACCTTACTGAAATTTTGATCTAAGCTGCCAAATTTTAAGAACTATTTTACTTTACCATATAAATGTAAATATGCTTTTCTATCGATGCGAAAAACTACAAAGACATGCTACCAGTGTTACGCTAACAAAAAGAATATAAGCAAACTCTGAGATCAAGACCTTAAAATTTTATTTAGTTTGTTAAATTGATTTGAAAGGATTTAAAAAATGATGTTCATTTAAATATAAAGTTTTTATTACATTATTAAGATTACATAATATGTTACAGTTACATTATACCTTCAGAAAGACTATTGAATAATTAAGCAAATTAATAATTATTATCAAATAAACATTTAAATTTTATCAAAGGGTCAGAACCCATGGGAATATGAATTACAATATAAACACGAAATCAAATGCTATTCAAATCAACCCTGTTATTCGAATCAATTGAAAAACATCCGATTGTTCGATCCCTCTGATTTGCTGACAAATTATTGTAATCGGAAACAATGGGGGGCGGGACATCGCGGCCACATACTATAGAAATTCAATGTTCATTACTACGCCATGGACAGGGTTGCCCGGATACAAAACCTTCCCTAATCTACATATAAATATCAAACGCTATTAGAATCGCTACACATCGATATTAAAGTATTCCCTTTTAAATAACCAAAAAAAGTCTTAAGTTACAAACCAAATTATATATCTAACATTTGTTCCTAGCAATCTGGTGTTAACGACATTTTTTTTATATTACTTATCATAATACAATCAAACTTTATGAGTAAATTCTAATAATTATTTCGAAGTCTAAAGAATAATTGTAACTAATCGATATAATTTTCTCTGTGCATGTACATAAAGATAAAGTTCTATACGTTTGCGATTGTCTTCTTAAAAGATTGCATTTTAAAATCAACGTAGCAGCCCTAATACAAATCTTTGTCGGAAACATCTTGGCAGTGTTCTTAAGATTAATATTTGAAATGTTTACCGTGAAATTATAAGAAACAATGTTGCTTTAAATTTAAAAATATGTTGAATTCTCGCACATTTATGTGTACGTATATTAAGAATAACTTATGATATGGTTCAATAGAGCATAATGATTTTAGATCACAATACATCCGCAATAAAAAAATAATATTCTGAAGTCATTCGATATTACGTAACGACTTCATTAGTGGACGAACGTTAAATTTATCTACATAATAAACGTCAAGCCGACAATCTTTTATTTGTTTTGATTTGTTTTGATTCGTTGATTTTGTAATTTCTTAATTCATTCCTGATATTAATTTGTGTTGGATTATTATTTATAAAAGTCTTTATATAAATTTATTTTATTAAGTGCAAATACTCAAGATATATGAAATATTCCGTATTTTTCAAACCGCGGTTAGGCCAAAAAGCTTGAATTATGATTCCGAACAGGTGTTCATAAGATGACATCATTATTAAAGAACTCAAATTCAATTTGATAAATATAAGTTCTTCGCTTTTGTGATACTTTATATATATTCTTTGTTATCGCAATATTGTAAAATATAAAAACTTTCTTAACCATTGAGTGAAATTTAATTTAAAAAAATCCTTATTTACTCTTAAAAACTGAATCAATTAACTCAAAAAAGTTTCTTCTTCTAGTCAGTATTGAATTCTAAATTTGTTTGTAAATTTTATTCTACTATTTTATTATATACGGTCAAAGTTTTCTAAGATAATGTATAGAAAATTCTCATATATTTTTGAAAATCTTACAATCTCTACATTATAATCGTTCTGTAATAATTATTTGAGATTAGTCATATAATTAATGCTTATATAAATGGCAATGTATTATTGACCAATACCATTAGAATATAAATTTAACTAGATTTTGTAAGTAAATTTAATTGCATTGTGTAATGTTCATAGGATGTAAATGACACCATTACACATTATGCCATTTATTGTACAAGGCTATATATTAAAGGTGGCTATGACACCGATTTTGACCTTATGTCGTCTGTCTGTTATACGAGTTCACAGAATTGAGAGATGTGAAAGCGTTGATGTCGATTTATTAGTTTAGAATAATTCAAGATCAAAATTTTCATTGCAATAAAATTATTTAGATGTTATAATATATATATAGAATACGTTGTTTTGAAGCGTATGTAGTTAAAAGCTGTAGTGGCGTCCTGAAAATTAATATTAAATTATTGACATAGCTTTTATATACAGTGGAAAGCTAAAAAATTATTTCAATTAAATAACTTATCATATAGAGAGTTAAATGTTTTATATATTTTTAAGTAGATTATGAATGTAGTTACATAATGCGTTTGAAAAGTTTTAAATTATTAATCAAAGGAAATAAAATAAATTAAAATATTAGTAGTATCGATTATAGCAATTTAGAATATCACAACTCTATACTTCGCCGCCCACGCAGGTCGCGATCTGCGCTCGCGCCGCCCCATTCGACAACATCACGAGATCGTTCAATATCTTTCGCAACATCCTCAACCTTCGGACAGATTTAACCCATCAATTAAAACCAGTAAAACAAAAATCAACGCTTCTTAATAACACCCACGGTCTAAGAAAACAATTACTCGTGCCCTCAAAGCGTGCTTCATTCATATCCAATTAAATACTCCCATTGACTGGTCCGATACGGGAACGTCCAGTCACAATATTGTAATATAATATCAGGTCATTAAGGCACTTAAACGCGGAAATGTGTGGGTGCGAAACCACCGTATCTAAACTATAATTTGAGATCTGTCCATCGTTCCGTTATTCGTTAGTAATAGCCGTGACCACGTATAATTGTCGAGCTGTGATTTGTTAGACAACAAGTTTTAATTGTTAACACGTGCGTCAAATTTTTGTATGCCATCGTTTACGGATACGGATTTATGTGGGTGATCTTGCTTGTCAACTTTCTATTTGTTTATATTCACTGAAATCGTGTCAAAAGTATTGTAAATCACATCCATACGAGACGTTTTAAGACGAACGACCGATAATGATGATGTTTGATGTAGGCGATCACATAAGTCGTAATTATATGAGGGAATTATATTTAACGTTATAATAAAGCATAGTTCTCATAATAATTGATAACTCCTGCATGAATGAGGCACGCGACATGAGCAATGTTTCACATACTCCGGCCTGGTGTGGCCTGCGATTTATTCAATGGACTCACTCGCTTTGATACATTTATATCAGTCCACCTTTATAAGGGCTGATAAAAAAATTTAGACGTTAAATATTGTTCTGAAGTTGACCTATAAGCCTCGACTATTTATTATATGAAAGAGATTTAAAAAAACGTACGAAAATTATCCTTATATCATGATGGTGAATAATTAATTGTGTAAGAATTTTTTTTTAAATAATATTCAACATAAAATATGCAACGCTTTTAAGTCTAATATTAAAAATATATATCAATTAAGTATTTTCTTTACCAATATCCAACGGCCTGGACAACCCTAATCTTTATTTCGTTTTATTTCGGATGAAAGGCACTAAAGAGCTGAAGCGCGTTGTGTCTAACACGATGTTGCTAGCCGTGCATCAAACGTTAGGCAAGGGATATTTATACCGCCTATGTCGCGAAGCACTGACAATAAGGAATTCTTGATATACAATGACAATAAGGAATTCTTGATTTCTTGATATAGTTTTACTTGCGGAATTTTACCCTTGACTTTGTCCTTAATAATAAATATAGATATTGCTAGAGCCATGAATATTTGCATCCTTTAAAAGGTCAATCTCAGTTTATTATAAACTTAATAGGAGGTTACAGTGCCAATACCATGCATGTTTACAGCATTCAAAAGGTCAGTTTAAGTTTGATATAAACTTAACAACATTTATCAAAATTTATTATGACTGAATATTCAATTCGTTTACGCCAGAAAGTTTAACAAACAAGAGTTCGCATGTAATTATTAAGTGTTAAAAAAATTCTCTTTGTATTAAAATGCCAATGGGATCATAATAAAATGTAGGCCACAATGCGGACCGCTTGATACGTTTCTCCGAAAGTCAATTTGACGCCATTTTGCAGCGACCACAATTTACGATCTCTTGACAAACGATTAACCGCATCAGTGTTGTGTAGTGTTATTATGTCTTGATCTCATCTTTAATACACCTAATGCTATATTACTTTGTTTACGCGATTGACATTTTTAGGTAACACTTCATGGAATTTGACTTACTTTGTTGTGCATATCTTTTAAGTGATGGAAATCTTGAAATACCTTTCAAGAATTTATTTTAAATAAATCTATATAAAAATAATGTTAAAATTTTTAATTTGCTGAAATCAATTTCTTATATATTGATAACTCATAAATTGAATATTTTATGTACCTACTTCTTATCAACAATTCAAGCTTATAAATGACAAATTTAGCATAAAAATTCCTACTATCCTACCATCAAGGTATTAGATGATTTTTTTACTAGACATAAAATATTAAATTCTTCAAAATTGCTTTGATATATTTTATGTCTAGGATATTGACACAACGAATGCTATAATTGTCTCAATTTTGAACGGAAAACGGTCACGCGAGCCGTTCTCGAAACCATCTGGACCATTCACGTCTTGCCATTGATAGAAAACCCATTTCATTTGTAGTTTAACCATAAAACTATTATGTACAATTAGCGTTGTTTGGTCATAGAATCCGTTTATAGAAAATCTATGAAATAATCGATTATAAATGTATAGATTTTACGACCATCAAAGGAGGTATTAGTTTTGTTTGTAATAAACGATTCGATTTGAATACGAATAACCAACTTAAAAATTTATATCTCGTAACTAATCTGTCGGTGTTTTATATGATTTTTAACAGGGACCATGGACAATAGTGAAGTTTTATGAAGAAACGGACGTTGGTTATTTAATTCTTCTTTATTATATATGAATATTTAAAATATGTTTATATTTTTATAGCATTTCTCGTAAATTAAATAAATGATTATTTTGAATTATTTGATTAAATTTTATCAACGTTTAAGAAAATATATTTATAAATAGAATATGAATGGACACGCCACGAAATTAAAAAACAGTGAGTATTAATTATATATAACAAGAACAGAAAGAACGTGTTATGACTATAGAAAAAGAACGGATAAGGTTATTTTAAAGAATGTTTTTTCTACCACCAGAACTAACACAATTATTGGAGGTAGAGTACAAAATGTACATTTGTGTGAACTACGCTCATTAACCCTACTCCTACATTCGCCCACACTTTGAACGCTTGCGTTACCTTTATATCATAATAACACTTTAACTTATCGTCTGATTAGACTGTAACTGTAAAAAACTGGAAATATTTCCTAAACTTCCTCAATAACGTAATAACAACAATATTTTCAAAGTAATTTCACCTATCTTCAACATTATTCTGTTAGTCACCTTAAATTCTTCACTTGTCGAAATAATTAAGGATTGTCCCACTTTGTTCAGTAGAATAGCCAGAATATTTTATTAAAGAAACATAAAAAAGTTATCCACGAGCAATTTCATGTTGTTTTATACAATTGCAGAAACCAATTCTAATGCTCACGTTTATCTGGCATTTAGCTCTGCTTCCGCGCATTGTACTAACCACGCCGTGAGCTAAATTAGAGCGATTTTAAACATCGTGAAGATTGTTTGTTTTATTCGATAACACCTCGGGAAGTCCACGATCTCTAGCCACGATACCCTGCGAATTGTTTCAATTGTACTTCATATATTATATGTTTAATATGCACGTCAATTCACATAGAAAACATATATTTTTAACGTAAACATATGTGGTGGTGTGCGGTATTAATTTATGTCAATAACTTGTTTATATCTTTTTTTTAATACATACATTTTGCTAATAGACATAATTGGTTGTGTATTATTTGGGAACTTATTTTAGCAATCATATTTCTTCAATTTAGTGATGATGTCAAAGTCTTAGGCTAGAACGTCAAACAAATACATGACATATTTGGCCAAGGATCATTTTGGCCTTTACTGAATTGAATGCCAAAATGATTTCGTTTCTGTGCATATATTATCCGGTGTTTTCATCGTGACAAATTTATTTGAATGTACAATTTCATAATTAATCGTGGGAACACAAATGTGAGTTATGGTATAAAAATGTAGCTTTCTCGCCACCCGGGCTTCTGTAGCAAAGAATTGATCTGAATAGCTGATTGCGAAGGAGATGACTCACGACACTGCAATAAACTTATATTAAGAAGAATATCACAATTATAGTACAATATGGTTAACCATTTAAGTAATATTATTGAACATTATCAGGCATACATTTTTCTATATACTAATAATAATTATCAAAGATTTTTAAAATAGTACATAATCCGTTGCATTTATCATCCCTCGGCACTGTAAAAAACTTCAATCGTCTTGTCATATAGAATATTAAGAAGCAATTGTTTTTGCACTTGTGTATACTTATATTCAAAATGAAATCATTAACCCGTTTTATTACAATTCATTATTGAATAACATCTATGGCTAAAAAGCTATGTGTTTTGGTAGGTTTTTTATTAAAAAAATCCACCTGTATTTTTTATTTTTTTAATCGAAGCAAGGAAGACTTTTCATATACTTGACCTCACAATATATTTCTTTCATATAAGAAATGATACTGAAAAAAATACACGCTTTTATAGCTAATCGAACTAAGAAGTAAAAAATATTTTTTTCTTACAATAATGATAGTAGCATAAGGTGAAACAATTAATCATCATTTATCACTTCAAAATAATATTTAATAAAATTCAAGTCATTTAGAGAATTATTTTAATTTAGAGAAAAAAACGTAAGATGCATTTTCCTAACTCCTCTCACAGATAGTTACCATCAGATTGATTATAACTTGGAACATACCCCAGGCTTACTATTATCAAAAGACCTATTACGTTGATAACAAAAATTTTATTATAATGTCATTATTTATAATTGATTCTTTGACCTGCGACTGTATTATAAGCTCTTTATAATTAATAATGATAAGTTACTTTTTAGTACAGTTAGCCAAAAAACCATGTTATTTAAACTATTATTTACTTTTTATTTTTTTATTTCCTTGTGAGATTGAAATGTAGGTATTCCGATATCTATTAACGTCATTTATGCTTTAGTATGCATGGATTTTAAACAGTTACCATAGATCAATCAAGTTCTTCAGTCCGAATGCCAACTAAAGATTTTACACGATTAAATGTTACATAACTTTGACTAGCAGCAAACAGTTGCCAGTCTAGATAGATGACTATATGACCGTATGTACAACTTTTTTCTTTTTGGACGGTCGAAGTCCAACTCAGGTTTGATGGAAGAATTCGTCTCTCAGCCGTCGATAGTTTTATTTTACTGGCTGTCACGATAAAGATAATGGGAAACTGTTATCGAATTATTGCTTTACTATCGATCCTTCAAACGTATGAAAACATTTCTATTAATTAGATTTCTGGAAATTGTTAAAAACTTTAAGGATTCGACTACACACATACAATATATAGATACAGCTCAAGCCTATTTAAACGCGTTTTATAAAACCAAAATTTATTTTTTATTACAACTTAATATATATAATTTTATGATGATGTTTCAATCAATCTTGGAATAAAAATGAGTTTTTAAAATCTGTTCTTTTTAATTGCTGTGTCACTCAATATTTATCAAAATTCATATATTGAAATTGATCATGATCACAAGCGATATGTTAGCCCCATGTAAAGAATCTCATTTATACAATAAAAACTATAAGCTTTTTTCATCATGACACCTAAAGCTCTCATGACAAGACTGTTCAAACCAGAATTAGTTCAACACATAAACGCCTAAAGAATTTGAAAACTATTTTTCCACTATTGGTTAACTTATTTCAGTTTTTTATGTAATTTTAAATATAATAAATAAGTTTTGTTTTCATTAAAATCCGTTTAGAAAATGTTTAAAGATTTGAACCAGTTTATTTGTTTTAATTTAGTTACCAAGTTTCCAACAGCTTTTTATATCAAGTGGATTCTTTATAAAATGAAAAATAAATCATGAAAAAATGAAATTTTCATTAACAAACAGATTCTTTTAAAAATTGTTAATATATTAAACTACAGCTCATTTAAATTGAATGACTGATAAAACGACACCACAAACTTTTACAATTTATTAAAATAATGATCATATAACAAGTTCAAGAAAAAATATTTTTCTTTTTTCAATTACTATTGGGAGGAATTACATTTTTTATGTATAACATTTGTTATCATGAATGAATTTAATGATATCTTTTTACACATATTTTGTTTTAATCAACTCAAAAACACTAGAAGCTCTTCACCCTTTAAAAAAATATAATATTCTTTCAATTCACAATATATATATATA